>JANTCA010004021.1:7288-20567 GCA_024741275.1 Chironex yamaguchii | reverse complement strand
AGATGGCATTGTACAACGTACAAGACCTTAAAAACACTAAAATAAAACCAAAACAAGACCATGCTCCATTGGAAACGCTGTTGACGAACCTCATTGTTTGCCCCTTCGTCGGATCGTTGCCACTGACAACGGACCGTGTAACGTAACACTGAAAAGGTCTATACAAAATGCACCCTCGGTCATCACTTTGAGACATCTCTGAAATAGGCGTCGCAGCTATAAATATAGTACTGTTTGATATGTTACACGTTACCTCACGAAGCCCACAAGCACTTTGGGGTCTACCTAACCTGCATCTTGCCAACCTAATCCTCAAACTCAACAGTAATTATACTCAACAAAGACGTTGTATGCAGAAAGATAAACAGGTAATTATTGGTTATCTGTGAGTCAATATACTTCAAAGAGGACACGTTGAAGGTTCACCTCGTTATTTTGACCCAACAAAGGTTCAAAGCATTGAAAATGCCTTCTTTTCTATCATTCTGTGAAAAATGAAAAAGCACCTTTTGGAAAAGAAATTTTGAAAAAAATAGGTAATCAGTGATTACCTGGATTACCCCCCAACGCCGCTCCTGGGTTAAGTAACCCTTCAAAGAGCTTCTTTATTTAAGGTCGAGATCTGAGCAAACAAAGAAGTTTTTTCTTAAAGAACTACGTTTATTCGAGAAACATCCTTCTCAGTTGACACAGATGTCTCCCACTCCTACCCAAGATCTGTTCAAAGTGAGATCATATAAACGCAGGCGAGCTGACCTGGACTAGACGGATGAAAAAGTCACATCTGCGCAAGCGCTATTTCCCACCAAATGAAAGTAAACTCAGATGCTAGATCCACTTTCAAGTAAATACGAGGCCAGCCCAATCGGCCTTTTCTTATTTAAATTTCTGTTTGCTCAAACCTCGGCTCGGCTCATACGAACTGGCTCAGACTCACATGGATTTGTGTCATTTTATACTGGACAATTTCATGCTTCCTTATGCAAATCTTCGAAGGTTTATACTTAACCTGCCAACGCACAACATTCAGCCTTACCCAATCACACATTTTTACATTGAATCCCATCCCAGATAAAGTTAATAATTTCTTTTCTTTTTCTGTGAGCAATGACCTTATTTTCTGTAACAGACTGTCATTTTTCTTGTTTTCTTATTGCTTTTTGTTTTTTCTTATGTTTGTTTTTTCAATATGTTTGCTTTAAATTCCAGGCTCGATGTGGCAAGCTGTTTATTGCCAGAAAAGTATGCCATTGAATGGGTTGCCCTGTGACAAAGAAAGACATATAAATGGGACAAAAAAGACAATTTGTACAAAACACATGGTTCAATCCCTGAATGCCAAGGATAGCACCTTGCAATCTGAGCAGAAATTGGCATCGAATATCCTTGCCTATAAGAGACACACCATTGAACATGCTGATATTTGGCCTTCCTTTTCCTTATGGGACACTTCATCTACACAGACACCTTATCTAAGAAGAATTAGAAAAAGAGACACAGATATCAAACAGGAGATTAAGGTGTTAAGCAATATGAAACAAATGATTGACAAAATCAAGTCAAGTCAGCCTCACATGTCAAATAATGAACTTGTAAGGGATTTTATTGATGTCATGTACATTGAAAACAAGGATAACGATAAAACAAGGAAGAAAAGTCAAAAAGACAAATATAATGTTAGTAGGAATAAAGAGAATGGAATTAAAAAGCAAAATAATGATTTACATCATGGTCAACATGCGAAACACATAGAAATTAACAGCGAAGTTAAAAGTCAAAGAAAAAGCAAAAGTCACGAGACAGAAAGCACACAAGCTCACAAAGAGTGGATAACCCATGGCAGACATAAAAGCCGAGAGAATCACGGTAGTTCAAAAGGCAGTTTTTATAAAACCATATGGAGTCAACAGAAACAGGTTGGAGGTCATCAGTCGAGTAAAGGTCAGAAGTATGACAAGAACAATAGGTCAAAAGGTCAGAAGTACGACAAAAATAATAGGTCAAAAGGTCAACAGTACGACAAAAATGATAGGTCAAAAGGTCGAAAAGATAATGAAGACAAAATACTCGGCAAAGGTGTAGGAGTTATAGAAGACGGAGGATCTAGTATAAGTACCAAAAATAACAAGGTTCATATGCATCGGAGAGGTTACATACATACCGAAAACCAAGCACAGGATAAAGGTCATGAACAAAATTCAGATCATAAAAAGCAAAGCTTTAAGAAGGCTGCGAAAGGTCACGTAGTTATTACTAATCCAGGCTTTGGTCAAAGTGAAAAATATCAAAAGAATCAACAAGGAATAGAACATAATTATGATGACATTTATGGCACAATTTACAAAGACGACACATATCACAATCAATTATATGAACAACAAATAAACAATCGTAATGATAGCGATAAAATAAATGAAGACTTAGGACAAAGACAATTCGATGAAACAATGAATAAAACACATACATTTTATGGGAGTGAAAAATTGACACATTTTGCAAACGATACTATCAACGAGATAGAAAATTTTAAAGACAGCAACGCTTCTATGCCAGGTGACAAAGGTCAGTCTTCTTTAATAAATTCGAGTGTGCCAAATCCAATCAACGTGCGACTAGAAGCAAGTATGATGAGCCCATGGAGCCCTGACCCCCGTCTTTTTGATAGTTATGAACAGTACCATGAACTAGCTATAGCCGAAAAGGTGAACCTCCATTTAATGCCAAGTTCAGTTTTATTAGATAATGATCGTTTACAATCAAACACACAACAGCACAATGACTCTTGGTACAAAATGGGTAATCAGTCACCGACACGCCTTGACATGACGTCACTGACTTCAAGTTACGTCACGGTTAGCAATTTGAGAAAAGGACAATTACGCCTTACGCCTCGACTTCAGACGCTACCAAGCTCAGTATTAACCACGTTGGTGGAGAAAATGTTATCTAACAGAAACAAAAATTGGAATGGAGTGCAGTCATATCGACAACCCCAAGGTACGTTACCGTAAATTGAGTTGATGAATTTTGCGTAGATAGCGTGATTGACATTTCCGATTGAAATTTTTTCATTTTCTCATACGTTTGTACCAAATACTAGTGTCAGGAAATATACAAAATGGATGGCATTATAAATGTGCTTATCTCCCGTATGCGTATATTATCATTGTCGACATTGGGAAGAAATTAAATAGAATACCGAAATTATTAGAAAGTTCCTTATGGTTTGTGGCAAGCATGATATTTGGAGAAGCATTCTAAGCCACAGTGGCCCAAAAAGCTTTACTGGGGTGGAGCCCCCCGATTCCTCAATGTCTTGCCCACCCCCCACCCCCCACACTTCAATAATCCTGACCATGCTACTGTATAGAATAAAGAGACAGAGGAAGGCAAAGGATTAAGTATGTAGACATCAATAGCAATAGATCTATTGAAGACGCTGAACATTATCGAGGAGAAAGCAGTGGAGCTCGTAACGTTCTGGAGAAACACGTTTCATTTGGAGAAAGAGACATTACCATCATAATACAACACACGTCATCATCGCTATTATGGTTAATGGCCATCGTCATCATCAAGACAACTTTACGTCATATAGTATCACCACTCTACATATCATGTATCATAATACGTCATACCCAATAGATATCATTGCGTATTATTATCATCATTATATATCACATTAGCAATTATTGTGACTATTGTTCATTATCGTGATCATTGTCACCGTCATTTGATACAATTCTCATCATGATCACAATCATCCACCTTGTATCATCGCCACCAATGTACTTTGTCATGCGATCATACATTGTATGTTATAGTATGACATTATATGGCATGCTCCATACATTCTCGTTGCCAACATACGTCATTGTCATCATTATCACAATCATCCACCTTGTATCATCGCCATCAATGTACTTTGTCATGCGATCATATATTGTATGTTATAGTATGACATTATATGGCATGCTCCATACATTCTCGTTGCCAACATACGTCATTGTCATCATTATCACAATCAATCATCAAAACAATATAAACAAATGTCATCATTATAGCAATTGACCTTCTTCCTCATATTTACGCGTAAACATCACAGTTTTGATGGTTATACTTGCCACCTTCACCACATCTTAAACCACTTTTTCCACCCCTATTATTAGAAGTAGGTTCTTCTAATTCCATGATAATTATAGAACCTTTCACATTATTCCAATTTGACCATCAAAACGCCCATACTCTTCAACTCTGGCCATAAAACTTTACGTCATCTACCGTTGTTATGCAACTCACAATCATAGTACCTTAATATAATCATATTATCATTAAAGCATTTTCCAATTTGTAGGATTAATTTGGCAAGTCTGCTTCAGTGTTATATGTAACAAAAATTAATCCTACTTGTAAGATTTAAAGATATTTAAGTTTCGGTTTCTTTATACACTTGACCTGACGTGATTATCTCAAAGAATCTTATCAATTTTACGACATTTCACAGCTGGGTGTATTCCATGAATCCATATCACACAGATATCAAAGCAGGTTAGAAATTGATGATTGCCACGGTGGTGAATTTGTATACTCTTATCAAGGAGTTCACGTGAACACATTGTTTTTGAATATTTCAATTTTAAAATCACTTCAAAGAAGCCAAGAACGTTTTGAAAGGCAAGAAAATAACTAATGTTTGTTAATTAAAAAGGAAAATTGTGGACAAAAGTACAATTTATGCCTTTTGCTTCGAAGGGCCATAGTATCGAAATGAAATGCTCCTCGCTTACCTTCTCTCAGCAAGGAGTGCTGCTGGTAAAAATAAAGATTAGTAACTAGCAATGGTCTTAAAATGGGTTTTATTTATCTCAACCTTGGGTAGGTATGATCTTTTCTTAAAATATAATCGTAGTACTTGTATTTTACCTCGCGTACATTTCAAAAGTGTCTATATTTATCAAAGATTATAGTACATACAGGCAGGACAGATAACTAATTAACTGATTTCTTGTTAATGTTTTTGCTTTGGCTGCCTTAACAATTATGTACTGAGCATTTCTTCTGTAGGGTTGCCAAGATAATGCCGACTGTCTTACTCCTGAAAGACTTGATAATTTAACGATAATGTACATCTTTGAGAGAGCTTTCTTATCTTACGATAGGACTAGTACACATTTCTTAATATCATTCTTACATCAACACTGTACACAATTTAAAAACTTACATAAAACCATAGATGAAGGTACCTTTGCTGGGCATAGCAATCGCTGAGTGTGAATATGGATTATTATAGACGGTACTCATACTTAATATCCAGTCTCATACTTAATATCCAGTACTTTATGCTTTACGGCATTTTTTATAATTCGGAAATGTTAAGCTGCTATAGTCATTCAGGATTTGAACAAGCATATCTTGCGAACACTTGGACCCTTTACAAACATATCATAACGAAGATAGCAAAATTTTAATTACTGCAGTGGCTTTATTTAACTTTCTTATGGCCATATTGCCTTGACTGATTGCAATAGATAGCACTTGTCTTATTATCGTGGCCTTTTTCTTAATAGCACCTGCATGATCTCTCTATTTTGTCAATAATTTCTCCAAAAGTTCAGATTTTTTCTTCGCTGCTTAATGCTATAAGTCACCGTAGTATAGTGGACAAGACAATGATCTTGTAAGCCAAGTGGTTGCGAGTCAAATCCTCGTCACCACAAACAAAATACCATTGGTGAGAGTAGGTAACGGAAGCCCTCTCTCATAAAGATTCCCATGCCAGGGTAGGGAATTTACTAGGAAGTGAGCTCTTTATGAGAGTGGGCTCCCGTTACCCTCTCTCATCAATGATATTTTGTTTGCGGCGACGTGGGTTCGAACTCGCAACCTCTGGCTTGCAAGATCGTCGTCTTCCTTCCTATTAAATTTCCTAACCCTGGCATGGGAATCATCTACGCTCAGTAATGAGTATGCTACAAAAATAGTGTTTTACTCCTATATCGCTTGCCTTTCATTGCAAATTCTCTTGTCTTGTTGCGTTTGTAAGATGCACTCTAAACCATTAAAGATATAAATCAATCTGCACTCAAGCATGCTCGTCTTGCAAATTGTATGTCTTTATATATCTATGTACCTCTTTCTTTTACATACTTCGTGTCATTGATCCAACTTAATGCCTCAGTCATACAAGACGTGATGTCTTGTCATTAGATACTATCAATAACGTGTTGCGCATGCATCAGAGAAGAATATTTGAAAAATAGTATAATTAGTATTTTAGTACAATGCATCACAAAAAGATAGAAACAAGTGAAAAGATGCGAAAACTAGTAATTAACAGGGTGGTAAATGGGGAATACCTCAAAGGGGGACTTCATGATAGCAAATGAATCTAAATGAGAAATAATAGCGTAGTGTTTTATTTCATCGTTTTTCTTGTTCTGTGTTGTTTTCATTGCATTGCAATGCATTGTTTATAGTCATATACTAGCCCCACGGTACTACAATTTTGTGAAGGTTCATGTTTAGCTATTAATAATCTTTCATGAATGATCAGGTAGCTAGCAAGAGGAGAAGAGGATAAGACTTTAAAATCATCAAACTTGCTTCTTTTCATAGTGTTGAACTTAAGCGACGTATACAGTAAACAGATCTTGCGGGAAGTCACAAATGCCACCCCGTTGTCAGATAGTACATTAAACAAAGGAGGCGATGCCATAGAATTCGCTACGCCAACTCGCCCGACGGTTATCCAGCAATTTACAGGATCAGAGGAAGCTATCGATGGGCCACCAACTATCCATAGCGTTACAAGTGAAGAAAAGCAATCATTATACGACAATTTTCGTTCTGGTACGATCACAGCTCGGAAAATTGCCTCATCTTTGCAAGATGTGTCGGAAAGTCATGAGCCAGTAATCAGCGATTTTTTGGTTCCAAGTGTTAGCAAAAGTTTTCACCAATTGACTGCAGAAGACACGGGAACAGCAGGTTTTGAAAGAACAGGTTTTGAAAGTAAGCCAGAAAATCAAGACTCAAGTTCAAAGTACCCAACCATCTCTGGAACGGATAGTGTCAGTGTTCCTATTATCAAGGCGTCCGTACAAACACATGCTACTCCCATTCTCCATTTATTTAACAGCATAGTCCGGGATTCAGAGTCAAGAAATCTGTACGGTATCGATCGAGATGATGACGACGATGATGACGATAACGCTGACAATGAGCCTCGTTATGGGCCAACAAAGACATCGCGTTTCACTAGATTTATACAACAAAATATTCACTCCTTTATTAAGCCTACAATGAAAACTGTGGTCAAAGAAACAAAAAGTATAATAAACAGAGTACCAGACTTGAAAACGAGGGTATATAATGATGGAGATAAACAAATAAAAGACCTTGATTTTCTAACGCATCTTCATCGACCAATTTTGTCTGACGACAAGCCGAAACCTGGGCCTGGTTTTGAAGATAAACTGCGAAATATTTTACACGCAGGTCTATCCGAAACCGACTCTGTTCTTAAAGATGATACAAAATTTATTGAACCAAGACCAGAGGCTCAGGTTTTGGATGAAAACGTATCCCTACCATCGACTTCAAAGTTAATCTTCCATAACGTGATTAACAAGTCAATTAACAATAAAGATTTTGCTGTGCTAAAGTCGACAACCCAACGACCATCACAGATCGCATCCAAAGTGTCACCAATGTCTATTGTAAGCCCCAAAGTGGACAAGGCAGTAAAATATATTGACGAAGCAACTGCCAAGATCAAAGACTATGCAATTTTTCTAACTCCGACATCAGCCATGAATCTAGCGACTTTGAAGCATAGCACACGGCCTATTGTGGTTGAATCCAGTGACATCAGATTACACATGAAACCAGATGCTAATCACCCCGAGATCAATAGCGATGATGTTACTGTCACAACTGCGAAGGAAAAATCGCCTATTATGGATGAACTCATAGAAGCTATTAAACAAAAAGAAGAAATTGTTAAAGAGGAAGGTATGAATAATTCCTGACATCATAAAAATGAAGCATACATTCTTAAAGCTGGGACTCAAACCTGGGTCAAGTGCGGGTACTTATTCATTTTCTTTACTCTCTTACCGTGTCTAAATTCCTTGTTACATGATAGCATTGCATGCTAAATGCTGTAGGTTGCCAAATGGCTTATCCACAATTTCCCTTCTTCAAAGTGCGATCAGGTTTTCAGCTACTAAACTGACGTTAATACACACCTCCCCGTGACATGCCCAGACATAAATGTTGTTCCCTGTAATGTCAACACCTTTCCAGACGGAGAGCCTCTTGGGAGTTGGAGGGGTTTCTCGCTTAAGGCAGGTCCTTGCTTATTTTACGTCGTGAAGCGTTAAAGAAATTTAATTGTGATGGATGGGGATGACATGAATATTGGAATGGATGGCTGAAGTGAGTTCCTTGAGGAATCGTAACAATATGAAAATCACCTCGAAATTTTGCGACATTGCGCTAAAAACATACTTAAAAGTTGTTTTCGTCAGAAAGGAAAGTATATGTATATGGCAATCTATTTATACGAAACATGTATCAAGACTAACCAACCATAAACAAGAAAGGAAACAAAAAAAGAGAAAATGAATTAACAAAACATTATTGGAAGAGTCCAAGTGAAAAACGAACTCTTTCTGTTTTAATGTCGCAAATTTTCAAGGGATTTTCATGTTTTGTACCACAAAAAGATTGTTGAAGTATAACAATATGATAGCTTGGCTCATAGACAAGTAGGCAGCAATGACCTTCAAGTGAGAAAATATCTGATATTTTGAGAGGAGGGGAAAATCTGAGCTTAATATCCTGCTCCTGTTAGAAAACTTGTCAGCTTTGTATTATTCGTTTTTTAAAAATATCCTTCCTTTGATCTTTACATCAAGGGCTTAAGACGGGACTTCTTTTAAATAAGCAGACAATTAGCGAAGTACCACAGCCCAAATCCTCGTCATCTATAAATGAATCACACAAAAAGACATTAGTGTCATCGATTGGAGTTAGTGGCTCTGCAAATGTGCGACAGCCTCAGTTTACGTCCATGTTGGATGTTCTTGGACCACCAGTTAAACAGTGGACAGAGTCACGTCACATGGGCCTTATGGTACCTACGACGTCCCCACTTTTTTCCATTGCACAAACACTTTATCCGACACCTTCAAATGCACCACTTGGAACACCACCTCCCGTTGGTATTTCATATGGTAAGTACATCATTATTTTCACTATATTTGGACCTTTTTCCGTCGTAATACCTGCGAATTTGGTCTATTCCTGACGGAGCCACCGAAAGGTTTAAGAGGCCCTGGGGCAAATTTAAAACAAGGTCCCCCTGCGCGCAAAGCTAGCAAAAAAGTAGGGTGTCGGTGCATATTAATTTAAACTTTTTTGCGATCATGCCCTATACATTAGTGTAAACTGCATTTCAAAATATTTCTTGCATGAACTTTTGTTACTTTACATAGTTGGTAATGTGTATGGTACTCTGCTGGTGAGATTTGACATTATCGTTAACCTTTTACCAAATGCCTTTGGTGCCAAATGTTGGCTGGCTGATTAAGGAATTTGTTGGACTTTTGTTAAGCAATTGACGACAGTAATTAACATTTAACAAGAAGATTGCACACAAGTCATGACAGACATGTGATTGTCTTCGTTGCTTTAGGAATTTCTTTCTGGAACTTGCTCCATTCTTTTGCTATAGACAATGAACTCTCTTCACTAAATATAATTACTTTATGAGACCCCTAGACTTGGGGCAAGGTTCCACTCCCCCTGTTCCCCTTCTCTGCGTTCCTGACTCTTAGGCATTTCTTAATGGGAAGACAATTCTTAATTTTGTCTTGCGGCAATTGCTATCTCATTTGTGCTCAGGACGCCGATGTAAAATTGGTACTCTAGGATATACAAGCCCGCTTGCAAATTAATCATTCAAAGCGTTGAACGGATCTTTACACTGCGCAAAATCATCGAATATTGTATACAGCTACAAAATCATTTGCAAAAGGCATTGCAATCTATTTGGCATTTCACAGAGCTCCATTGCCAAATTACATCTCATCAAATAAACTCATCCAAGAAAAGTTTACAGGTCGAATCATTGCTGCCTTTTTCTAAGTATTTAGCATATTTAAGGAGGTTTGTAGACCCTGGTGTAAATCTCAAGCAAGTGATACCTTTATTTTGAATTATGTTTTTGACATAACACATTATTAACTTTAGTTCTTTAGTTTAGTTAAGACCATTCAGGTAAATGGATACCTTATGAGTACAAAATTTATAAGTGTATTTGCCAATTTAAATTGCAAGATCAAGGAATTTTTCCACCTGTTTGTCTTAAAATCATTTAGCTCACCAGTGAAAAGTGCCAAAATTTTGGAAGCTTGAGTAAAAGCCCAAGTAATCCAACACTACGACTTAGCATTTCTCTCACTATAAGTCTTCTCTGCCTTTGTCCTGGGAATTAAATCATATTTTCTCAGATTTTTAAGAAAGGAAGGAATTGGAAATCACATTAACATATTTTTGTATTCGTTTCGGTTGCTTATTAATTTCAAAGTAGACTCAGTTTTATTAGGCCTTGCATTTGATGGAAATCAAGCAGGTATTATCCCTACTGCACCATGAACGCAACGTTTACTTCTAATTGGTTGAAAGGGAGTTTATACGCGTCAAGTATTGCTAATTGTAATGGTAAAATACGAACAGACAGACAGACAGAAAGGTGAGAGGATAAAGGAGTAGACAGACGAAGAATAAGAGCTACGTTCCTCTGTTTCAATGACGGTTTTTAATATGAAGTCATAAAGATGACCATCTGGTTTATACCTAAAGCCCTATTTCGAGTCTTAGGTAACAATGGTTACTTTTTAGTGTATCTCTTTTGTGCCCTACGTTCATAGTGTTTAAAAGTAGTGTTCTCAGTGATATATCTTGCAAATACCACTGAAAACAAAATTAATTTATGGTGAAATTATTTTAGTTCTACAAGATTTTAATAGATGTTGGTTAATCTTTCGTGAACTGCAACTTTACCTTCCATTACTATAAATTCTAGGAAGAAAATTCTTTGTCACCATAAGACTATTAAATCAAATCTTTGAAGAAAGTTTATACAATGTTGCCAGTTGGAGATTCCAGAAATTGAGAGAGCAAATTCAATTACCGGTATGTAAATTGACAGTCATTGTAGAATAGGACCAACTTGTCACTATGCGAGGCTAAATAAACGAAGTACTACATACACAATAGACTGTACCAATGGCAAATAATCCATGTGGTTTATTGTATTGTTTCACAAATTTTGAGCTTTCGCGTATGTGATTTGCGCTGTATTGTATCAAGTTGATAATTTCTTTGGATAATGTCCAGCATATAATCACACTTTTTATTACTTTTGACTGTCCAAAAATACATTTTTGTTCTTAAGTATTGCATTCATCTTTTTAACAGTGTCTTTTGAGACTGCGATACGTTTCTTGATTTTTGTATCGCATTTCCCTTCTGATGTCAACATGAATCCGAGATATTTAAATGGGCATCCGTGTTTTACTTCCTCTCTTTTGTACTGTACTCAGTGTGTCTTGTGACAAGGGTATACAGTGTTTAGATCTGCTATTTCATGCATACAATAACACAGTGCCATAGGGCTAGTAGATGATTATTGAAGTGTGTAGCTTATAAATATTCCACTCATTTAAAAAAAGCCAGAATCTCAATGAGAATTTGTGCCATACAAGGGCCTTGCTCATGCGACAATGGTATACTGTGTATTATATTTGTATCAGGTTAGACTGTTTGATATGTGTTGTACTAAAGCAGAGCATATTTTATTGCATTACGTTACTTTACATTTGTATAATGGCTTTGTTTTTGCTACGTTGGATTGCAATGAACTGCAATGAGATATATTTTTCATAATACTGCACTACGATTTACTTTTGTTAGGCTTTGATTTTCTAATAGTTTACACTGCAACTCATTTCATAATTAATAAACACTTTTCATATTTATGTAGATCCTTCAATTATTTGGGGATGACGAAACATATGCTGGTACTCAGGTGCTTGCATTTCGACCATCCAAAAGGTAAGCAATGGTAGATACTATGATGGTTATCAGTGGTAGTATACGACCTGAGTTTTAATACCTATTGATTTAGAGATCATGGTTCAAATTATGTAACTGAGAACATATGTAGAATTGTCAACTCTCCTTTCCATTTTTGGCGTATCATTGGAATCACAAGGTATATCACATTTATAGGAACGACCACATTTTAAGTCATACAGTCAAGTCGACCAATGTCGATTGGCAGCAACGTTTTTCATCCTTGCCATTTTGGAAAGTCCTCGGCTAATTTATTTTGGGTCGATTTCTTTCCACTTACCTCAGTCCGTTTTATCACTGCTTTGCATGGGCGGTGTTCTTGGGGATGTAACGTATCACCCGCCAAGCAAAACCGACACTTTGATTTCTTGTGATAAGCGATATAGTGTTTATTGTTAGTTCTTGTAGGTTCACACTTTTTCAGCATAAATAAATTGTCATGGTTAAAATTCAGGCCTTTCGGCATTGGCTTTACTGTAGGGAAAATCTTTGGTTCGGTCCACTTGTGTCCTTTGTTAAAATAAAACAAACTGCCAATAGGAAACTGAGAGTGTTAAGGATACAGCTTTGTCTTACTCCAGAGACGACACTGAAGACGTCTGTCATACTAGTACGATGAGTTTGTTTCATGACATGTATTTTGGCAATGGAGCTCTGTGAAATGCCAAATAGATTGCAATGCCTTTTTGCAAATGATTTTGCAGCTGTATACAATGTTCGATGGTTTTGCGCAGTGTAAAGATCCGTTCAACGCTTTGAATGATTAATTTGCAAGCGGGCTTGTATATCTTGGAGTACCAATTTTACTTCGGCGTCATCACAGCAACGAAATCCGAAATATCTTTTCCAAGTCTGACAGCAACATGATCCCACAGCTGTTACAGTCTACTAGGTTGTCCATTTCGACAATTTTATGATGGCTCTTTGTTGCTAGTCAAGGGACATTTGTCTATCTTTCCAACATTGGTTTATCAGTCTGGTTAATTTTGTTGTAATACAATCCCACCAAACTTTAGCAACTATGAGGAGACGTAGGCTGTCCTATAGTTTTTTAAAACTTCTGTCACATTCCCAAATTGTCCAGTAATCTGTTCAGATCATTTCCTATAACCATTTGACCATACGTTGATGGTTG
>JANTCA010004020.1:0-10439 GCA_024741275.1 Chironex yamaguchii | reverse complement strand
GTCACTCCGTTCCACGAACTGCATTTTACGACGACATCAAATGATGCTTGCAGGACCGCTGCCATCTCTGGAACTTGATTTTACGGGAGAGTCCCAACTAATCCTCTCCCAACCCTCCTCCTTTCTCATCCTGGACTTGGGAACAGGCAATGGCGGAGTTATCGTCAACCGTAATGTGTAGAGCAAGAAATTGGCTTATTGAACGATAAGCTTCACGTTTCTTCAATTGACAAACATATGCTGAGTAGGAAGTAATAAAATCTATAGGTCAAAATGTTTTCAGGGGGGGCATTATGTGCTATGAGAAGAATCATCACATAGGAAGTAACGATAGGATATGAAACATCGTGTGTAATAATCCCATGGTAAAAACGTGCCTTAGCACTAAAGTTTATTAAGTATCAAAAGATGTGTCATTGTTTAAATGTAAAAATCCATGTTTAACTTGTTGACAATCTGCAAACGATTTGGTCTGCGAGATGGTTTGAGAAACTATAATCAATTCAATTATGCTTTGCTATTACTGTATCGTCTGGTGATTTAACTCTTATATCATATCAATCTTTTGTACTTCTTCTGGCTGTTAGCTAATACAAGCTGCGACTTAAGTATTTTGGCTTTTAGCCATAGCAGATCTTTGCATCCATGAATGGATGTTTGGGATTTTTATTTTGTGTGTTTTACGTATTTCGACCTATAACACGACACTATTTAAAAAGTTGCTTGGCCATCTTACCTTCTTGATCACTTTATAAAACATTTTCAAATGAATGATACAAAATCGAATACAGACGACAACTGTTTACTTCTTTCACCCCGTTTTCGTTCCGAAATATATTATCCAAGAAAATTCACACTAGGAAACCGATTTTTGAAGTTATTAATTAATATTACCAAAATTCCTCAGCAATATAAGATTTGTAAGACATTAAACAAACAAGACTACTTTTCTAAATTTGTGAGACATGTTTCGGATATATCTTATCCATCATCAGTTACGGATTAACAGCAACATTACAATTATAAGTTTAAATACTAGTGGTATATTACAATAATACAAAGGTAGAACATGTTTATATATCATGTTTATACAGTATTATACATGTTTATACAAAGGTAGAACAGGTTTATATATTAAGACAAGAGACGGAGCACCTAAAAGGGAATACAGTAATCCCGAACAGCAATAAGCGGGAAATATAACAATGCACAAAGACGATAAAGATGGGTCTAGATCAGTTGCCGGTTTTTTCTGTCTTATTTTGTGTTTCCACTCCTAACAAACACTACCAATTTCTACCAAACCAAAACTAAATCCAGAACAAGACTATAACATCTTACATACACATTGCTTGCAGAAATCACTTGCACCCCATTTTAACAAGCGTCAAAGTGCAAACCCGGACAGAAAAAACAGAAGAAAACAAATTTGTATTTTCACCGTTATGTTGAAGAAGATAACGATGTATCCGCGAACTTTTTGTCTACCAGGCCTTAGTCATTTGATAGTCAGTCACATCAAAGTCGACAATGAGATATTGAAGTCATGTCTAAACGATGTGCTTTTAGTTTGAATTACAAGTTGCGATGTTTTATTAAATTTGAAGCAAACCGGACAAAACAGTAATAAAAGTTAGGTCAGATGATATGTATTTGACTTGATTTTCCAAGCAATTTTTTTCCAATGTTTTCCAAAAGTACTAAGCAAATACACGCAAAAATGTGTTACACGATTCTCCCGGAGCTTTCTCCCGACTTTCGTATTCGGAATTTCATAATTACAATACTATTCCAAGATAGGTCAAATTTGACACACTTTTCGCCAAATGATGTACCCCCTAAGATACAAATTTGACCTAACTTGGTCTCCACATGACGGTTTTGCACAGTATATAAAGAAGTGGTAAAGTAACATATTCTTTACTCAGAACATTTTGCCACTGGATAGAGAAAGGAGGAGTTCTGAGTCCTTGAACTCTCTTAAGATCTGTTGAGTTCTAACCAAAGTGGCTTCTATGAAAACCTAAAGTTCGAGTCAAGTCCATTTTGTGAGTAAGACTTTAGTCTAATTTAACATCTTAGTGACTGTTATTCTTCAAAACAGTAGCGCAATGGAAGTTAATACTACTATAAGGACAGTGTCGCAACATTTTCTCGCTAATTTAACAACACCAGCGACAAATGGTACAAATGGTTCCAACCATTTTATCTGTGTTCCTCTGGCTGTACATCAATTTCCAAAAGATGTTTTCTCGCACACGGAATTGAAGAGTGGAGCTTTCGTTATTCATATTCTTGCAGCGCTCTATATTTTTGGGAGTTTGGCATATCTTTGTGACACATATTTTGTTCCAGCCCTCGAAGTCCTCTCGGATCGCTTGAGATTAAAAACAGATGTTGCTGGAGCCACCTTTATGGCCATTGGAAGTTCATCACCAGAACTCTTTACGTCACTTGTAGGGGTCTATGTAGCAGAAGATGATGTTGGAGTTGGGGCAATTATTGGCTCAGCTGTTTTCAATATTTTGTTTGTGATTGGTGCATGCATTTTGGCGTCACCTATTGTGTTAGAAATTGAAATATATCCAATCGTTCGTGACGCTATGTATTACACTCTGGCGTTGATACCATTGGCAACCATTTGTATGGACCGTGAGGTCACCTGGTATGACGCACTTTCTCTGGTATTAATGTATGGTTTGTACATCTTCATGATGTATCACAGTGAGAAGCTAGAAGCATTGTACTATCGATGTTTCCCAGCACAAGCAAAGGAAGGATGGAAACCACACCAGGAAACAACGCCAATTCTAAACAGTGGCACATATGAAAAAGGAGTTGTCACAAATGGTCAAGTGACTGACAGCTGCGACGAGAACCATAGACTAGACGTTTCTGTAGGGTCCCTTGAGAATGGCAAGAAGTTTGAGGCACGTTTAAATTCCAACCACGATGACGTTCAAGTTAACATCATAGCCCCGCCTAAAGAAAAAGAAGACAGGGATTGGAAATATGATATTTATCCACCCGAGGGAAAGTACCAGAGAATTATGTGGGCTTTTGGCTTACCCATAATAACTTTGTTTTGGCTTACAATTCCAAACGTTTCACATAAACGACTTCGAAGGCTGTTCCCATTAACGTTTCTGGTTTGCCTTGTTTACATTGGCAGCTTGTCTTATGTCATGGTCTGGATGGTTACCGTGATAGGGTACTCTTTGCGAGTACCAGATATAGTAATGGGGCTTGTGTTTATTGCTGCGGGAGCTAGTGTTCCTGATGCATTGGCAAGTATTATTGTTGCACGTCATGGATTGGGTAAAATGTCCGTTTCTAACTGCATTGGAAGTAATGTATTTGACGTCCTCTTGGGGCTTGGTATACCATGGTTATTTAAAACTCTTGTTACAGATTATGGCACGTCTGTTCCCATTATTAGTGGAAGCATAAAGTTCACCGTCCTTATTTTGATGGCTAGTGTTGTGGCTATGATGGCTGTCTTTATTTTAAGTAGATGGAGGCTAAGAAAAAGAGCAGGGGTCACGCTCATAGCATTCTATGTCGTTTTCATTTTACTTTCTTGTCTTTTTGAAATGAATGTCTTTGGGAATTTCAATTTGCCACAGTGCGAATGAAGGATAACATGTACTATCTAAGCCAGTTGTCATTTGTTTAAAACTATGGCGAGAATAAAGGACGGATCAATGTCATTTCCATTCACGTCGTCAAATATGCCTTATTCTGATATTTATGAAATGAAGATGAAACTTTAAGATCTTTGTAAGACAAAGGTACAGTGCTGTATAGCTTTTGTAGGGACTGCAAAATGCCAAGCGACTGAAAAGTAAGCACATTATTCTTGTTTGCTGTATGAAATAAAATTACTATGAAAAAATCAACAAGTTTAATGCTTGGAATAATCTTTGGTCGTTGTAACTAACTTGGAGGTTGTATGACCTCTGCTTTCTGCTTTGGGTCGACTTTCATGCGATGTTCAACAAGGAAATCCGTAACAGGATACATTGCGCAAAGGAGCAGCGTATTTTACAGAGATGGAGATTGCTTGACAGGTCAAGGAGAAAACATTTATAAGATTGTTTCATGCCTTATTTCGCATATAAGTGATCATGAGTGTCCAGTGTGGTTCAACTCATTTTCCACACTGGTTAAGTCACTCATGTTAAAGAACTGTAAATTAGTTCTGCGCGCTAGTGTGCAGTATAAATAGCAGGTTGGCAGTGCGGACAGTGCTCAGATGAGTAAAGGTAAATGTGCCTGTGAAGGCGTCTAAGAGTTACGGTTGCCAGCTACGTGAATAGAGAGGTATCCTGGATATCGAGAGGCGACCATTATTTATTTTTTTAGTCTGAGATTAATAGCTTATGTACTATTGACACTGTTACTGGTTAAATTGTATTTTCTTGTTTTAAAGTTTGAGTTCCTCAGACTTAGCAATAAGCAATAGTTTTTACTTTAAGCGTAGTATATTATTTTGGAAGGTTATCGAAATTTAAGATTATCGAAGCCGTATCACTCAAAACTTATAAAGCAGCCTCACTAAAGCATGTGACAAAGTACGTGAAAGACCATTATGTGTAGCATAGTGTTAGTTACACAATCAAATCATAGTAGTTAGCTGACCATTTAACATGTGGAATGATGTTGTGGGTTCGATTCGGCGACCTTGTCATACCAAAGATATTGAAGTTGACAAAAAATCTTCCCTTGCTTGGCGTTCAACATTAAAACACGTTGCTTTTGAATAACAATAAAGTTATCCCATAAAAACACAAAGTACAGCAAAATTGATTCGGCTAAAAATGTGCAATACTTTTTGTTTTAATACATGCACAAAGAAACGTAACCCAAAGATTTATTATCAACTACAATGACTATAGCATTCAGACTAAATGTACCTCTACTCACAAAATACTACAAATTTCCGTCATTTCACAAATTCCAGGAGAAAATTGAGGTAACTTACGATGACATCAACTCCTACCAGCCACCTACTGTAGCATTCAGTGCACTTGCAGTCCCTGGGTAACCCGACAACTGAGACGAGAGAGATGGTAGGCGCCTGGTACAAGGGGAATTGATCCTTTTTCGTAGTTACACAGAGCTACGTGGATACCTAGCCTCATGCAAAGAGTTTGATCAATGTTTCCGTGTCGTATTGTGGTATTTGTCTTTACGTGTTCCTTTCCTCGTGTTCCACTTGCAAACGTATCGATAAAAGTTACAAACAACATGGAAAGGTATCGTGTTGTAAGTTATATCGACACGCACACTGAAAGTGGTACATGATTTTGAGTTTTTTAGCATTGTCCATATTAATCTATTAACAATATTGACTTTTCAAATTGTTCTGTGAGCGAGGGATTCGAGTTCATGTCCTTCCTGATTGAGTAAGTTATTTTTCTATTTCGTTTTCTTTATTAGCAAGAAACACATGTAGCAAAATATATACAGCATCTGATTTGGCTCATTTCTGAATCTCAAATATTTCGTAGAAGGTGATTGCGAACATTGCTAAGGATAACTAAAACGATATTATACAAAATGTTTAAACTCCACTACTGCAATGCACTTTCCTGCTACAAAATTATTGGTAGGTTAAAATAAACCATACTCCTTATGTAGTAAGACGGAAACCATACACAAGTTTGACTAACAATTATGTGGTCACGAAGAGAAATTGTAAATGATCCTTCGCAGTTTTTCTTGTTACGAGAACGTTGCTGTACGTTGCATGCAGGTACATCTACCCTTAGCCCTCACACTTAGACTTGCTAGTAGACCTTCATTACCAATTAGCCTAACCACTTTTCAAGCAGATTTTCGTCAAAAAGACGTGTGAGATATATTCATAATGTACTAGTTATACCGAAATCATAAAGATTTCTCTGTTTACAAAAATTCCTCTCTATGAGATTATCGATCGCATAATAGACCAGATTTGCACTTACAACAAACTGAAACTTCTAATAATTAAGCTCATTTTCAAAAGCGCCTCTAAAATAGAATCATTAATGGAACAGCACCAATGGTGTCATATAAACAGAGATGGCTGTGGTACGAGGAAGGCTCGTTCGCTTGTGGTGGCTAGTTGGAAAATGCCATCAAACGATTAAATGCTCCTAATAGGTGGAAAAGACACATTGATGTTTGCTTCTCAATCTGGAACAAGAATTCGTTGGATCTTCTACTCGAATCTTTTAACGACAGCACTGTATTGACTATTCAAGAGAATCTAAACCACTTCGTTGGCACGCCCATCACATATGAGGGAAACTATTTCGAGAGAATCGTGTATCAAAAACCTGAAAAAATTCCTGCAATACTGTTAAAGTGGCATTGAAATACCATCCTAAATTCATAAATAGAGCAAAACATATACCCACTGACTGGAAGACTGAAGTAAAGACAATAGTAACATCTTTTAATGTCCTGTGGGTCCTAGGTCCCCCTTGTTTGGTAATGGTATCAAATACATGCAGTGCATTGCCCTGGAAAGTCTTTTATAGATTTTAAGGAACTAGCTTTTTTACACTTTGATCTTTACGATATAAAAACTAACATCCTTATATTTCCGTGAATTTAACTTCAAAGTACAAATCCTCTATATCTACAAAGAATATAAATAACTTAAAAATCGCCTTGAAAATTTGCGACATTGCGTTGACAACATTCTTAAAAGCTTTTTTCGTCTGACACTCTTCAGAGTATAGATCGACAGAAAGGAAACTATATGTATTTGGCAACCTTTTGTATACAAAACACGTATCGAAACTAGCCAACCATAAGCAAGAAAGGAAGAAACAAAAAGAAAATGAAGAAACAAAGCACTATTGGAAAAATCCAAGCGAAAAAAATGAACTATTTCTACCTACAGAATACTAGTTTAGCGTAGACAGACTCCAATACACTTAGATGAAAGGACGATCTAGCTATGCCAATTATCTAAAAATTCTCGTCCTTATACATTTTGGCGCATTCTGAATTCTCTAGTAAATGTAATGGCAGAATCGCATATTTTGGAAGTCATTTTCGCTTTGCAAGCTATACACTTCCAATAATGCTTTGTTTCTTCATTTTCTCTCTGCTGTTTATCTATTCTTGTTTATGCTTGGCTAGTTTCGATACATGCTTTTTATAATAAAGGTTGCCATATCCATATTCTTTCCTTTCTGACGATTCATACTCTGAAAAGTGTCAGCCGAAAAATGCCTGAAGAATGTTTTCAGCGCAATGCCGCAAATTTTTAAGGCGATTTTCTAGTTTTGCGTCACAAAAGGATTGTTCAAATATTAAAAAGTTTTCTAGTATTATCTTTGACTGCAACTGAACGTTGACTAGATAAGTTTCCAAAACGATCTTCCCACATCTCTTTTTTGTTGGCTTTATTTTACCTTGCTTTTTCATTATTCCTGTTACTGCAGCTGTGAAATTTCCATCAAATATTTGCTTGTTAATTAGTGTTTTTGCAGATGTTTACCATTCTCTTTTTTATAAGTTTACTTCTCCTGATGCAGGTGTCATCCAAGTTTCTTTTGCCTTCGTCATGCTTCGTTTTGCTGTATTTAGATTTGCGCTATCCCAAACGTATACAACGATTTGCAGCTTTTTGTGAGTCTTAAATATGAGAACCTCTGTTTTAATGTGGATAAGACGACGATCTTGCAAGCCAGTAGCTGCAGTTCGAATTTATGTCACCAAAAATAAAATACAACTGGTGAGAGAAGGGTTCACGTCCTAGCAAAATTCTCTAGCCCTGGCATAGGAATCTGCTACCCTCGGTTACGAGTATGACACATAAAATATGTTCCCGTGCTTGGCTTCGGTGGAAGCATTTCATCTAAAAGTTTGGGGAAGAGTAAACCTTAATTTAAAATTTGGAATGCAGTCATGAGACGAATATCGAACTATTGACTAATTCTCTTACCTTAAACAGCACTATAATGTCAAAACCACCTAGTCTGCAAAAATACTACTTATGAAAGGGTTGTTACAGATGTGCAACAACTGGCAGAAAATGAAGACATTAAACAACAGTATACTGTTGAGACAAACAACCTTTTCCAACTGCTTCTAGATAGCATAACTGAAGAAACTACCCCAAATTAGGAATGGGAAAATATCGAGAAGGTTTATAAACAGGCAACAGATAGTACTTTAGGGAAAACCAAGAGGTCGGCGAAAAAACCATGGATCAGAAGGGAGACACTACAGTTGCTGGATGAGAGAAGAGCTGCACGCAATTTAAACAACACGCAGAGACGGAAACATCTAGATAAAGAAATACAACAGAAGTTTAGACAAGACAAGACAAGAAAGAGAGAATGGCTGAGTGAACAATGCGAACAAGTAGATCAGTTTGACAGGCTGCACAAATTAAACGCCCTTGACATACAGATCAGAAATGTAAAGAACAACACCTTCAGGAGTAAACAGATTTGTGCAAAATATAAACAAGGTAGACCACTGACAGATCCATCAGAAGGTCTTGAAAGGTGGAAAAAATATGGGTCTGGCTGTTCAGCAAGCATCCAAATGAAAACTTACCCCATCGACAACACCCACTCATGACAATGTGAACGAAACAACTTTGTTAAGTGAAGTGGAAGATGCTGTACGCTTGATTAAATTAGAAAAATCACCTGGCTTAGATGGCATCCCTTTCGAGCTCATCCGCGATGGTCATCAAATCAGATTAAAAGCCCTACATGTCCTTTGCTGTAAAATATGGAATAGCAGAGTACGGCCGGGCAGCTGCAAAAAGCAAGAGTTTGTTGTGCATAAGAAAGGTGACACAAAGGAGAGCTCAAACTATAGGACAATCTCGTTAATCAGCCATGCCAGCAAGATTCTGCTACACATACTACTGAGAAGAATGAGGAATAAAATTGAATTTGAAGTACCAGACGAACAGGCAGGGTTTAGGAAAGGTAGAGGAACAGCCGACATGCTTGCTCTGATCCAAATACTAATTGAAAAAAGCACTATTGACTTTCATAGACTACAGCAAGGCTTTCCACAGTGTTAGCCATTCTCAAGTATTTGAAATAATGAACGACAAGGGTTTTCCTCCTCACATTGTGGTACTTTTAAGGTCTCTGTACTACAACCAAACAGCAGTCATCAGATGGAATAACTCAAGGACAGAGGATTTTGGAATAGAAAACTGCGTCAGACAAGGTGGCGTATTATTCCCACACCTTTTCAGCATTTATAGGGAGTCAATCAAGAGAGAAGCGAACATTGACGATTTCGGTTTTCGTGTAGCCGAATTGCAACTGAGCAACGTCTGCTATGCAGATGACACTGTTCTTATAAGCCACAGTAAAGCTGAAATGGTACAACTCTTAGAAAGAATCATCAAAGCTGGAGAGCAGCGCTTACTAAAAGTAGATCCCAAGAAAACTAACATCATGCCGATTGGCAAAATACCACCCGATGCAACGATAAGCATAAACAACGAGATTATTGAGTGTCACTTGTTTTAAATATCTGGGTTCTGAAAAGACAAACTACGGTGATTGCTCAGGAGACATAAGCCAACACATTGCAAAGGCACGAATGTTGGAGCTCGCAAATCTATGGAAGGACAGAAGTTTGCCATTGCATTTGAAAATGAAAATTGTGAAATCACTTATGTGGACAGTTATGACACATGGAGCAGAGGACAATTAAGGTAAATGAAGAAAAGAAAATCAGTTCGACAGAGATGGGGTTATGGCGACGAATGCTTCGTATAAGTTGGACTGAGAAGCGGTCGGATAAGAGCATTCTAGAAGAGCTGGGGGTCAACAGGGAGCTACTTGGTGTTGTTATGAAGAGAAAGCTGACATATGATTGTCATCTATGTCGACCAAGTGGCTGTGAACTAACCAGAAGAGTGCTATTCGGTAGTCTAGAGGGTCACCGAAGCAGAGGAAGGCCCCGTCGGTAGTACGCTGACGACATCTGCAGGTGGACGGGCAGGAGCGTGACGAACTGTATGCAGTCAGCGCAAGACAGAGGGGGCTGGAGGGTGATTGTCCAACATGCTTTGGAGGCAGCCAAAGGTCATACTTGACCATGTCGAGGAAGAAGAAGCGGGACTGTAACAAAAGTGATTTTACCATTCTAACATTGTCTTGTAAACTTACATATACAATTATCGTTTTTTAGTAGATATTAAGACATAAAATCGTCAATTTAAGATCATCAATACAATTTTTTGCTGCTGCTGCTTATTAAGATAGTCTATGTTATTTCCTAATCACTTATAAACATTTATATATCTTGAGTCAATAAATTTGTATTGACATACATTAGGACCTGTAAAGCATAGTAATTATTGTATGGTTATTAATGTCGCCTTGAAAATTTGCGACATTGCGCTAAAATCATACTTAAAAGCTTTGTTCGTCTGACACTCCTCAGAGTATGAAACG
>JANTCA010004018.1:0-10440 GCA_024741275.1 Chironex yamaguchii | reverse complement strand
TTCCTTTCTGACGTTTCATACTCTGAAGAGTGTCAGACGAAAAAAGTATGATTTTAGCGCAATGTCGCAAATTTTCATGGCGGTAGTGAATTTTTCCAGTAAAGTTGAGTAAATTTAAGTTGTTTTATAACGGCTTACAAATGCAAATGAATATCATCTTGATTTTCATCAAGTTTTTCTGACACATGTTGTAATCTACAATAATCTATTCAGCATTAATTGAATTATATTAATCCATCTCTAGGTCTCATATGACAAAAAGGAACATTTTTCTTATACGTAACAATGAAATATAGCTTATCCTTGGCATTCACAGACGTTTGTCTTCCCTCTTGTTTTTTGCATCCGAAAGAAGTGGTCTTCTAAAACTCCACAGTCATAGTAATTGTCCCTGTAGATTTAATCGGAATTTCCACAGACTAGTACAGTTTCAAATTAGACATTTGCCCTTACTGAAAGGGATCCCAGCCACATCACACACATTTTACCCAATGGTGCTGCTCATGACACTGTAATGTCTTTGGGCAATTGGGTATATATAAAGGAATTGCCGCAATTACCATCATGATCATTTTCCAGTTTGACTTTTCTTATGTAGGTCTTTGGAGACAAATCCAGTGTTTTGGGGGAACCAGGTGTCGAAGAAGATATTTCACCTCACAATTACAGCAGCACAGCATCAAATTCAAGTTGTAAGGTATGACATTAACCATAATAAGGTATATGATCAATATCAGTTATTGATTTTTGTAGTAAAAAGATTAACACATTTAATTCAGTAAGATACTCGTTTTAAATGACTATATTTTAAACACGTAAAGGAAAACACCTCCATTCAGAAGTAGAAGATACCGTATAGCAATGTTTACAATAAAAAGGCGAAGAAGATGAGATTAAAACGCTGAAGAATGGTGGCATATTCAACGTGAAAATTATCCAAACTCGCTCAAGAAAAAGATAAATGATCTAGTTTCATGCAGAGATAGAAATGATGGGAAACAAGAAAGATAAAGATATCAAAGGATCCAGCAAATAGCAGTTCCCAAATATTTATGCCTTATTCTGGTCAGAAATGCGATTGATAGTACCGACGTTATAGAAAATCCTCTTTGCATCATTGGCGAGACAGTTTTGCAAATCAATAGAAAATGACTATATTAGAAAGAGACAGTTTTGCAAATCAGGAGAAAATGACTATATTAGAAGGAAACAGTTTTGCAAATCAATAGAAAATGACTATATTAGAAGGAAACAGTTTTGCAAATCAATAAAAAATGGTTATATTAGAAAGTGACAGTTTTGCAAATCAATAGAAAATGACTATATTAGAAGGAAACAGTTTTGCAAATCAGTAGAAAATGACTATATTAGAAGGAAACACTTTTGCAAATCAGTAGAAAATGGTTATATTAGAAAGTGACAGTATTGCAAATCGGTAGAAAATGGCTATATTAGAAGAAAACAGTTTGCAAATTAATGGAAAATGACTATATTAAAAGGAAACAGTTTTACAAGTCGGTGGAAGATGCCTATATTAGAAGCCTTAAAGCCATTCCCTTCAATGCGACTCTTTACTCTCTGGTAGACAATATCAAGAATTACAGACTTTTTTTAACAGAAAGGGGCTTGACTTTTATTTATGCTTTTTGCACATCTTGCAGTCACGAAAGCAAGCTGCAATTGTTAATCAAATTACTACTAGGAACTGTGAACTTTCCCATCCCACATCCCCTTACAGCATAACAAACAAGCAAATAAGGCAAAAAAGACTACGTATCCTAAACGGGATATGTTAAAAACTCGACTGTCCCAAGACGTCAAACTGAGAGAGAAAGGTTCTATGCAAATCATACATGCAATATGGTGTCATGATAAGGATTATTAGCGTTTTCACCTGACCGCACACTCGCATGGAGTGCGATCAAGCGGAGTGAACTGTATATGTCACAAAATTTACCAGGCACAAGCACAAGACAGAACAATACATTGTGTTGTCGTGATAGGATCGCTGCTTCATTGGCTGCTAGAGATTGTACCCCATTTGCATTAAGAGGACATTCTGTTGCAAATGTTCCTGGTTCTTGACGTTATTATTCCACTTAAAATGCTACGAGCTTGAATACGGTAAATTACATTGCATAGAATATTTTTAACCATACCCTTTACCGTATATTATAAGACAAAAGCTCTAAAAATTCGATTGCTCTAGTCAATCGAGTATACCCTTATACATCAATGGCACATTGGGATAGGATGCAATATGTGGGGTACAATGCACAGGAGAAAAAAACGGATTTGAGTGCAACAAACACATAGTCGCAATATATTCTGCCCTATATGGCCTGATATAGCATGATTTTTTGTTTTCGTGGTTTATATTCCTATATTTGATTATAGAATACAGCTTCACAGGAAATCAAAGAAAGCAAATTTATGTGCCATTGGATCTAAATGAGTAGTAAGGAATAGGACCTTTCATATCAATAAACTAGTGGAAGAGGATCTAACACGGTTTATGCATGTCGTGTGGAAGGAATTGCAAGATGTTTAAATGCCATAGAAGAGATTGCAACAATTTAGTCTGTTTTGTATGGCCTGATAGCGCATTATTTATTCATGGTTTATATTTCAACATACTTATGATTATCGAAAACAACTTTACAGGACATCAAAGATCACAAATTTGTGTACCATTGGATCTGAATGAGTTTTTAGTAATATGACCTTTCATATCAATGAACTAGTGGGAGAGGATCGAATATAGTTGATACATGTCCTATGGAGGAAATAGAAGTTATTTAAAGGCAATAGAAGAGGTTGCAGCAATATATTCTGTTTTATACGGTGTGATCCCACACTAATTTCATAATTTTTGTCCAACCTTGCTAGAATTATTGAAAACAACTTCACAGGACATCTGAAAATAGAGAAAATCAAGTATCGCCACAATATCTTTATCATCAAGTTCCGTCGATTTGCATGCGACTTCTAATGACCCTATTTGGCCACTGCTACCTGCTACCTCTTTAGTGTTCTTAGATGCCACTGACTCCTGCCAGTCACCTCCTTCACTTCATCCAGCCATCTCGTCCTTTATCTCCCTTTTCTTCTCCTACTTTCTGCCCTTGCATGACGTCTTTCTCCATGATATTCTCCGTCCACACGATATGTTAGAAAAACGACAATTTCAGAATTTTCATAAATGCTTCCAAAGACGTTTTCTAGACAGCAGTAATTGTAAGTGTGGAATGACAAACAAACCTTACGAACTTTAGTTGTTGAAATGATACGGTTAAGACATGTAGTCAAGATGACATTAAAGTGCTTAACGTTTTTGGTTGGTCGAAAAGAAAATCAAGGAATGCATTCATTATCCAACGAATCGACTTCTATCAATGTACATCAACTATTTCGATTAAAATTCACTTCCAAAGCTTAGTAACCTTAGGTCCCTTTCATGGCTTCAACTTTGTAATATTAAAAGCGAGAATAATAAGCAGTGTCAGAGCACCAAGAAAACGATTGCTGTGACATGGTTACCTCCACTGATTAAAGAATGGATTGATCTTCCGTTTACTGGCTCGCAAGCGGGTAAATACCTGGCGGCCATATTTTATGTGCCCAGACCTGACTGTGGACGTTACTGAGGTGCGTGTCCTAAAAGTCATTATATGTTTACTGGCAAAGCGTGCAGTGCCCGGTGGAGCTAAAGACGTTTGAAGTTACGTCTGGAATTTATTTCCTCTTCGGTAGACACAAAGTCCAAAGCACAGAAAGAGCAAACGAATTCTTGTTAGATGTCAACAACAATGCATCAAGATGGATTTGGACGTACTGGTGAGTGTAACTGTACGGTCAAATTTTGCTTAACAAATCCAGGAAAAGTTTACTGTTTACCGTGTTGAAGTTTGAAATATTCTGGATTAAGGACGAGAAAGTGATTTTGTTAAGATGCCTAGACCTCATACAGAACATACAGAAGAAAGTGTACTCATGTGTATAATAAGTATACATTAAGGCTTCTTTTGAAGTACAACTTTGGATTATTTGAGATTTTCAAAGTTCCAAATCACACAAGAAGTATAATTGACCTAATTATATATTAAGAGCCCTTATTAGCACACAAGCTTTTCTTCAGTTCTGCAAGCAAAAGCTTAGTACTCACTTGCCTATCATGTCATTATACGAAAGTTTAAACTGCTGTCTCCCAGTATTTCAACGGAGACATCATTATCATCCGAAAATACACTTTGTTCCACTGACGTTTGAGGTATGAAAGTGTAGTATTTTTACTTTTGCTATTTCTTTGTTTTGATAACTTGACAATAATGCTATGCGTTTGTGAAAACATGCATTCCTATCTATCTAAGGATTTTCCAGCACATGACTTTTGGATTAAAGTTCAAAACTGATACCTCAATGCATTTCAACTGAGATGGTGCATAGTGTTTATCAGATGACCCCTCAACAGGTGTTACTTACCCTCACCGCTGCACTACGCAAAACAGTGCATTTGCATTATGTTTCAAAGTGGCTAAGGTTCTAAAAGAACAACTTTACACATTTGAATTACAACTGCCATAGATTTATACCGATGTCTACGGATAGGAAAACTAGGAAATGGTTAACTTTTCATACATTCCCATGCAAACTTTAACTTTATAACTTTTAGATCAAACTAGAGAAAATCATATGCATTAAATTCTACATGCATGTTTTACCAGTCATATTACAATGATATGACTGTATCATTATTTACCAGTTTTAGAATGCGACATGCATCCGTATGAAACATTTATTCTTCTAGTTTATAAGAACGTTGAAAATATGTCGGTAAATTTTCCACCACTACAAATGTAATTACCTCAGGAAGCATAGTAAAATGACAAGACGGATCATTATGAATGAAAGAAGCAGCCTTGACATTAGTCTTACTCAATCTTCGAATAAAAGTTTTACCAATAGTTACACAGTCTTAACCACGCAGTCCAGTTATGAAAAATGTAAGCAAGAGAGACCTTTTATGACCAATTCATGCACATTGAAACAGACTCCGAGGAATCCTTCGGTTCTGACAAGGATTCATCATCGTTACCATTTCCAACATCAACATCTGTACGTCTCTCCATCCAAGACTGTTTGCTGCTCTGTAGCCGTTTCGTCCATCACTGCATTCTGATTACTTAAAGTAGGTTATACCATATTTTTATTGCTTCAAATGCTGATTTTGCAAAACTAAGTTCAGCTGGACTACTTTCACACCATTTAATAAACTTGTATTGGATATGTCAGTGCCAAGTTGAATGTTTTTGATACACACTTGCAGCGTACAAGTGAAGAGTTTGTGTCAAGGATTTTAACTTTTAATATTCTATTGACATTTGCCTGACTTGCATTTTACTTAGCATGACAGTATAAGAAGCGGAAGACAAGGAAAGGATTTTTGCAGCATGTCTTTACAGCTTCTTAATATCAGGTTTTGTTTCTTCAAACCTATATGGACAGTCTTACGTGATCTGTATTTGATTTTGAAACTTGTGTCTTCTGTTCAGAATATTTCAATATAGAATTCAACAGGATGGTCTTGCGTTAAGAATAGAAATTGAGGATGAGAATGATCACCGGGGGCGAACCCAGGTCTTGCGTCTGCAAATTTTACGCCTCTCCTACGGAACTAAACCCATGCCGCTTGTACAGCGTATACACCAATAGACAGACACTCAATAGCAGGGCTAGATGATCGGGATTGTATGACTAATAGTCTTTCGGTCTTTTCTATCGAGTGGTGTAGCTCAGTAGGAAAGGTGTCAGATTCGCAGTCGTGAGACCGGGTTCGGCGCCCCGATGGTCATACTCATGCTTTATTTCCTTATAGAATATTCCAACTCCTTCAGTTGAGATTCCTGTCGAGTTTCAGTACATTTCCTTGGCAAATCAATAACTAAGTTATTATTTTACTAAGTTATGTCCTTGCTCATATGACATGTATGTGCTCGTTCTCTTCGATTTGCTGCGTACTTTGTGAATCTTTTTTTTCTTCCCTTCTTGGGAGTTCCTCTTTTTCTTTACAGCTCACAAAGTTGTATAATGCCAGGGATTGAGCTGTGGGGTCCCATGGGTGCAGCTGCCCCCTGAAATTCCTAATGGCATCTCGTCGGCAGCCAACCATAAAAAGAGAAACAAATTGTTGCCAACTGGACTTGCCGAAGATAAAATATTGTCGTCTGAAGACGATGCTTAAAAAGCCGTAACCCAATCTCGTTAACTTAGAATGTAAACGGTACCAAAAGAAATGAAATACCCAGACACTGATATTGCATTTGCATGGATATGTTATTTGGTATTTGATAAAGCAAATATATAACTTTAAAAGATTATGCAATAGAATTCAAAAATCGACAGTATTTTGGAAATCGTCGGCACTTGAGGTCTTCTGATATTGTCGGCAGATGATGTTTTGGCCGTTAACGCCACCCCAGTACAATGCCAGCAGTAAACATTTCTGGCAAAGTATTCTGTTTTTCAACTATGGGTAACAGAACAGACAATCAGGGTAACATAACCATGGGAGGAAGAAAAAGAATGTTGTTGTCAAGACTTCTATTTTTGACAAGCACACACAGAATTGCAATAAAATTAGTAAGCCGGAAGACACCCCTAGCTATCATTTGCGTGTATATGCCCACTAATCACAATTAATGCTGAGATATATTTCTGATTATGTTGTGTCTGTATAAATCTCCTGATCAACCGACACTATGTCACTTTTCGTATTACTTTCCGTTGCATTTCCAGTGTTTTGTTTCACAATTGAAAAGTATTAGAAAAAATTAGAATCATGGCGAAGCATGACTTTGCTAACAAATAACATAGCAAAGAAACCTAAAGAAGGAGAAAAGACAAAATATCTTTGTCAAATGTAATCATTCTAGACATTATGCCTGAATAAACATTTTGCATGTTTATCGTGGGATGCCAAATGCCAAATACACATGAACAGTTACTACCAGCTTCATAAAAACCAGCAAAATATCCTTTCCTTCTTTTTATAGGATATAGCTGAATACGATAAAATACATGTGTAATTCCAGAAGAGGTGCTAGGAATGTCTTTAAGACCGCAATAATATGAAAAAGGTCAAGGAGACATCCGTGAGAAGACATTCGAGCACTGATATTTTCGTGAAAGAATTCCTCTTTGTAATTAGCTTGAAATGTCATTGTTTTATTTGTTCAGTTGTCCGACTGACAAGGATTATGTTATCAGTAATTCTGTCAACAGGAGAGGAAAGCTAAGGATTTTCCCTGTTGATTACAGATATTTCATGTCTTAATGTCTATTGTTGGGTGGTAGTTTGAAATGTGAATTTACTAATGTTTACCTACCGTTTCATTTCTATTGTTGTGACCATCAGCCTGAGCCTACTTTAACAGGACCATAATGCAGTTCGTAGCCATCTTGTAAATTCACGGGTACTCTTTCTAAATGCACACCCATTCAGGAGTAATTGACAGCATTACAGTGCAACAATAAAGGAACTGAAAGCAACTGACAGACAACCTTAAACAAAACTTTACATTCAACTTTACGGATTTTATTGCTGGCCGAAAAAAATTTGACGAATATAAATTAAGTTATAATTTTGTCTATCTGAACTTCTATTGGCGAAAACTCTTACACGCGGCATCTGCTTTGTAGATGGAAACACAATAACAAGGTTGACGATCAAGGTTGAATGTATCTTTCGCCTTTGAATGTTGAGCTGTTTAGGCCAGTTAGACAAGCGTCAGATTTGCAGAAGGACGACCCCGGTTCGAAGTTCGAGTAGTCACGTCATATATCGTTACATAAGACCACACTGTCACCTTAACTGAAACTTTCACGAAGCTGTATTTTCATACCATGCCTACAAAGCAAGTTTCTTCATGGTTTCGTTTTCATTTCTTGTACTTACTTTCTATTAATATGCTCCGATTTACACGATGAACAATTTATGCCCAAAACTTCATTGCTTTAGTGTCAAAGGACCTAGGCTTATACTTTGAAGTTAGAGACACCAAAAAAGTGTCATCAGAATATTGTGTTCAGTTCCATGGTTCATTTTACCGTAGTTCAGTAGATCTCTGCGATATTTAATCGATCTAATTAATGCATATGTTGAAAAATAAAACTTTTTCAAGCTCTCAATGCACCTGTTTATCTCCTGAAAAACTTTACGTTAAAATAGACCTTAACATAACTTGTAAACTTTTTACGTATTTAAACAACTTAAATCTCAAAAGAAGAAGTCCTATCAAGAGTGCTGTATCTCTCTATGGCGTCACGTCTATCTTGTTACATTAAACAAGATTCACTACACAATAAACTTAAATTTGATATCCGTTGACGGTGAGAAGAAAGCAACTGCTGTGAAACAATTACCATATTAAGCCTTTTCACAACGGAGACTTCTCATAACTGTGTACCGAGATCTTTGAAGTGAATGCTTCATGGTTTAGCCTCGTTTTAGAAAAGAGGAAATATTGATTTAAAGGTCTTCTTCACCGACAAGGTAGTCTAACTTGTCATTTGTTGTTATATATCGTGAATGGTTACTTCGTGATAACGTTGAATAGTAGAGCATAGATGTGACGGCATCACGGTAGAGTCCTTTACAAATTACCTTACATTATCTTTATTCTGAAAAAGGTAGCGGATTTACAGTTGGGAGTCAGATGTCTCCGTGTTAAATAATTCAGGAGTAGGGTCCTTCAATTTACTAAAACAGAACAAAAAGAAAAATGTTAATAAATTCTTTACTATTTTCTCTATGCTGTGTGTGTCGGCGGAATTTTTAGAACTTCATAAACCACAGAATCAACATTACTTGGCACAGAACAGGCCGAGGCGTAAAGAAATGTATATTTTAGATGTGTTTATGAAAATAGGCTGTAGAATCACCCATATAGAATTTGAAATAGGGCTGGTTTAGCCCTACAATGTTCAACTGTTACAAATTAACTACGTGCCGCAGCAATTTTAGGCTCGTGGTATTACCTCCGAAAGGTATTTTTCCCTGTGTTAGCCTGGTCATTAATCTATTTGTTAGCGACATAACTCAGCAATTTTTAAACGTATAGTTCTGAAGTTTTTACAATGTGTTGGTGTTCTGACTAGTTAAAGCTGTTTCTTGTTTTTGCTTATGATCCAAATCAAATCATAGATTTTGCGTCATTTTGAAACTCTTGGTAATGATGTCTTTATAAAACCTAAACTAGTGAGGAAGCCTTCGTGGTTTTATACATTTTATACCTGCTATGATTGATTTACATAGGTTCTCCGTGAATTATCGAATTATGTACTAAATTCGTCTGCTGACATTGACATCTTTTGCAGGAGAGGAACCAACTCACTTGATTAGAAGATGCATGTCTAGGAGGACACTGAGATCTAGTAATGCATTGTAAGACTTTGAGTGCTCGCTCCTTTGGATATGCAGGACCAATTTTGAGGAAGGATTTGCCATCAGAAGTAAGGAAGGAAGAGGGCATTAACAACTTTAAATCACTGCCTGAAACACGATTTTTAGAATATTTTATAATTTTCAATTTTCACTCAGTACTATGGGAGACTTTTTATTGCAACTGATTCTTTGCAGCAATCAAGATAACACCGCAGGGATAGCATACACCACTCCTCGTAAAGAAAAATGTTTAGGTAGAATTAGACAAAAAAACATTTCCCTTTATTGGTTAGAATACTTGACATATGCCCTCTTGGGATTTATTTTTATGATTTAAATTTATAATTTGATGCTTACCTTCTTTTAGCAGCCTTGCTCTTTTTATTCCGTTGCATACACACTTTATGTTACCTTTCCTTCTCTCTTCGGGATCTTCTGGTTTAGACCTCACAACTTTCCTTTCTCAAATCATCCTAGTCCATTGCACGTTCATACATCTCTTACATGCTAGGCCACTTACCTTACATATGAACTCCGTAGTGAAGCTGGACCGGAAATGTTGGTCCTGCTCTCGTGGTTGGGCAACAAAATAAATTACTTCAAAAAGCACACCCTGAATTAACCCTACATTGTAGAAAGTAATTTGTCACAACTTTGTGAAGCAAAGTTTTCATTTGATTAACTTTTAACACCATATTTAGATATCGACACTCCTTCTTTCCAGAATATCAGGAGTAGATGGTGACGTAACAATGACGAAGGGCCTGCATAAGTTGTTTCTAAACCAATTAAATTAGTCCAACCTTGCCATGTGATCATGATCACTACGTCAAGCTCCTACTCTCGAGATGAAGAAGGAGTGCTCTTTGTGATTGTTATTGTGAAGCAGGATCGAATTAACAATGCCTGACTGTTAAGCAGGAGCAAATACATGATGCCGTGAAAAAAGCAAAGGCACAGTTTGGTTCAAAAGTTGCCACAGAATGGGGGGGGGGGGG
>JANTCA010004017.1:0-10440 GCA_024741275.1 Chironex yamaguchii | reverse complement strand
CTGTTCTGTCCTGTCCTGTTCTAGTCTGTCCTGTCCTGTTCTAGTCTGTTTTGTCCTGTTCTGCTCTCTTCTGTCCTCCTCTAATGGTCATATGCCACGGGTCACGGGTCACAAAACAGCTATATTGGTGACCCCAGTAAAGAACATGCAGTAAAATTAAATTCAACAACATCTATACTTTCCCTAAGAAAAAATGGAGAATGGAAAAATTCCACTCAGTCCAGCACTACCGGACGTACAATTCACCATGCTAGCCATGACTCAGCACTTCATACAGTCGGCCTCAAAATAGCTACCTCATCACGTTCGGCCACGACTCAGCACTCGTTATTGTCTGGCACTGACATCACAAAACGTACATGTCGATCAACAGACATCGAGTCTTGTTACTTTACCTCTAGATGGAGAACTATGTAGTGACGCAATCATCAGATCATGACTACCTAAATTCACCTCAGAGAAACGTCCTGGCAGCTCAGTTGTCAAGCCAGTTTGTCTCGTATAACCGAAAAACGAGTAAAGTGTGAGTTTTAAATTTGTTATGACATGATAACCCAAGTCAGAGGCAAAGAGGCAATGTGACACTCTGCCGTGATCAATATCATGTATAACTCACATTCATGAGTTACTTTCTAACATAACAAGGAGAAGGGTATGTTACTAAGGAAGTGAAGAAAGAGGAAACAGAGAACTAAAAGATAGGGCAAGCACGAGACAGAAGAACAGGTGACAGAGAGGGACAAAGAAGGGAAAAGGAGAAGAGGTGTAACAAAAAATGGGAGGACAAAGGAACAAAAAGAGCCAGAAGAAAGGCATCGTGAGGGGGGTCAATAAAAAAGGCCAAGGAAGAGACAGTGAGGGAGGGCAGTAGCAAAACACATGAAAAGGGCAGAAATGTAAGAGAAGTTGGATAGTGAAAAGAGGAGAGAGGAAAGGAAAAGTGAAAGAGGGCAGAGGGAGAAAAAGAGGAGGGGACAAAGAAAAAGAGGGACGGTCGACGAACAAAGAAAAGGGACAGCGAAGGAAGGTGGAAAGAGGAGAGAATAAAGAGAAAGTGAGGGCATGTCAAAATAAAACTTAAACACAAAACTCTTTAAACAACACGGACATTACCTGGAGATGATCCTGTTGAAGGTATAAAGACACCAGGTTCTAATTTAATGGGCTTAGCGTCACCATTGTTGTTATGGGTGGCTTCATTTTTTATTCCACCATTTGATACAGATGTTACATACGTTGCCGGCTGCGGGCGAATGACACTGACTACATGTGACTGTGAAAGCTGTTGTTGCTGTGCTTGAGGGATAACAATAGTCTTCTGGACTGTAAGTGGTCCAACTAACTGTGGTGGAGGAATTGAATTAGATGGAGCGTGATTGGATACAATTCCCACTGAAGATGTAGTAACGTTAATGTTACCATCGGTTTGGCTAACAACTGCAGCTTGACCATGTGGCATAAATGGCCCTTGGGTGGTTCCATGTGTAGGGCTTAAAACAGTGACACTAGCAGAGGATGCGGAATCCGTCTGATTGGTAGATACCAATTGAGTTGACACAGGCCCTGTACGCAGCAAGGTAGCTGAATGAGCTATTATAGTGGGAATCTTCTGATGTGATGTCGGACTTTTCACAGCATTTGAAAAGGGTGGTTTGGCTGGGGAACCAGTTGCCAGTTTCGCAGGTCTTGTGGACTCCTGGCGCTGAGGGAAGGGGTCTAAGGATGACGGTACTTGCTCTAACAGCTTCCTTTCTTCTGTAATATTGGATGGCTGTGGTCCAGGTGAATTCCCGTCTTTGCTGCCTTCTTTATTTCCAGGGGTAAACGGAGGTGGCATCAACAAACCATGTGTCGGTGATGCAGGGGCAGATCTGTCAAAGACAAAATCAATACAATTCCCGCAATCAACATCGAAGCATATAAAACAACGTTTTATACGTCAGATAACTATCTAATAATACATCTCAAGCAGTGGTGTGTGGTGTGGTCTTTTGTTGGGGGGAGCGGGCAAATTTTCAGATTTGGGTGTGACCCAATACAGTTACAGGGGTCACGCCCCTATTTTGTATTAGAGATGTTATATGAGAACAAAACTGTATCTTTTAGGTCTGTGTTGCTCAATAACCAAGGCATCTAGTAAATTTTCAACAAAAACTGTTTATTTTTAAAAAACCTAAGTTATAAAAGCAAGGTTGATAACAAATACTGTTGCTTCTTCAGCAGAGCCGACGAGAAGTCTTTGTGTTATGCTAAACTCATAATCATGGACTATCGCTATATATTGTTGAAAGGCAACTGCTAATTAAGACCAAAATGGGATAAAGATATCAAATTTTTACACTAGGCTAAAGCTGAAACAGCAGACATTTAACACGGATGGAATTGCTTATGTTGCTACTAAAGTATTAACCATTTATTTCTCAGTCTTGAGTAATCGATTTGGGAGATTGGAAATTGCAAAAAAGTCGATAAAGGAATTTCCGTAGTTTACAATGTATTTTCATGAAATCAACTGAACCTCTTCCCAGATTACATAAGAATGTCCATTAGAAACGATTAGGAATACAACATAGCTGTCTATGTTAGTCAGGAATTGATCTCGGGGTGTTGAGCTCGACTCATTATTCTGAACAGTTAAAATGCCCCGTGACAAGTATCCTCTGAGTACAAATCTTGTTCTGCTTTAAAACATATGATTATGAAATCTTCTAACACTGGTTTCAAATATTACCAAGTCCACCAGGCACTGACATCGCTTTTTAGTTCGACCTTTGGTTAAGGCATCCCAAATAAACGGAAACTTATGCCAAGTTTGACCAGAAGAGCTTAATACATTGACCAATGACAATATTTTAAAACTCCGTTCTTTTTCAACATCAGTACAACAAACGATCCAACAGGATGAAAAGTAAACTGTGCATTTTAACAAGGCACTACATTTCCAACCAATGCTATGTACCTGGTAGTTAATGAATTGTATGAAGTGCTCTATTTAACTGGTCATCAACTAATCAGAACGTCTGGAAATTCCCCTGTCATACTGGCGAACTTAATAAAGAAAGTGGACGGATTTCTGTTTGTCAAGCGAGATTTTTTGCAATTTGCTTTCCCTTCTGCACGAGGTGCAGTGCCCCACGGCACAAGCTCTTGTTGTTATAAAATCAGATATATGGATGATCAAGTTATGACTTTCTGTAAACAAATCGGAAATGTACCTAAAATTCTACAGACAATAGACAACCTATTGTTCTAAAGGGAATGTCCTATCCAGTCTCATTTCGATGATGTTTGTTTGCTGGCAGGGGATTTTGAGGCTTGCCCAGCATTTCTCATGACAAAGGAATTTCAGCTAATGAAATGGATTCGCTGTACAATGGCCATTGTAATAAGACATCGAGTCTATCAAGTTGCGTTGACTTTAGTGGGGCACATTGGCAAGTGCCCCAAACGATGATGCAATTAGTTGCTGTAAACCAATCAGTAAGTAGCACCAGATTGTATGGAGAATTCAAATGAATCAAATGATTGGCTACAACTTCTGTCATTCGTGGTATGCCCTCCCAAGAAATTAAATTCTAAACTCTCCCGAATTCCTCAATTTGCCAGTAACCTTTGATCAGTTAAACAGACACCATGGCAAATGCTGGGCAGATTTTATGAATTCCTTCAAATTATCCATATGAATGGAAGTCCAGAAAAACTTGAGCTTGGATTACATAGACTGTTTGAGTATCAAATATGAATGGCCTCTTAGATAAAAGCTGAGCTGCTACTATAGTGTGACTCGAAATGATGTAGTTAGCTTAGCAATGGTTAGGAAAGCCTTTCGTGGGCTAAAAACAAGCATTCAAAATGGCGCTCAAGACATAAGCATAGTGAGACTGACTGCGATCTTTAATGTGCTACTGAGTACTCGAACTTGGCAATATGCTAATAGCATGCATTGTTAGCAGTGTGATTCATTATTGTTAAGTCAATTAACACAATTTAAGTACTTACAACTAAGACTAATAAGTGTGTAAAATTTGAAATCCTTTCTCGGTAACTTCTACGCATTGAAACAATTTTTAACTGCAAGTAATTGACACCTTAAGTGATTGTGGCTACCTTCTAGTGTATGTAACTTACATTAAAATGTTTTCTGTTAGTGTAAAATAAATGATTCCTTTCAAGAGAAATAGTAAAAACAAAGCGAGTACAATAGGTTAGCCTGAATAAGTAAATATATCATGCATTCATACTGAAAACTGTGATGGAAAAAATATTACGCTCTTCCCGATAACTGAACATCATAAAATCCCTATATTTGACTTCGACTTCGACGCAGTTAGGGCTACCTTCGATTTCGAAATATCTTGCTTCAGTTGAACGTTACTTCAAAGCAGACTAATTATGCTTAAGATATGGAAATATCATTTTCTACCGGAATAATATTATCGAGTCTGACAAAAGCTGAGGTAAGATGACTGAATTTGTAAAATTCGTTCAACAAGCAGTGCAGTCAATTTTCATGTATCAAAGATGAACAATGTCCATTAATACCATCTTTGCTTAACAAAACTAAGCCTTTCTTCAACCAATATCAAGCACTTCAAGTTAGCCATGCTTTTAAGAAATTCCAGTACTACAGAACTTACTAAACCTTATTTCGTGAGATCAATCTGAGTAAGACACAATGAGTATCAAACACATTTTATTGTCAAGATTTCGATGCCTTGGCAAAGGATCTACCAAATCTTGCATTTGTCGAGGCTCAAGCTGGTTGGTGAAATAGCTGTATTTAAAGTGTTAGATATCTGATAACTCAGAGGGCTGGACCTTTATAAGCGAGCACTTTTCGTCTTTGCAATGGATTTGAAAACAACAAAGGCTGAAAGCAAAGAAATCAAACAAAAATGGGCTGCAGAACACAGAGAATACAATGAAAAAATCTAATTACCTTGATGATAAAGAGAACGGTGGTCTGAAGCAAGGTACACCCCGTTGTCGCCTCTTACGAAATGCCTGTTCTGTCAATTTTGTTTCACACATGGGATCAATCCGCCAAAAGGAGCCTTTACCTGGTTCATCTTGTGACCTCGGTACTTTCAAAAAGTACCGATTTAAAGAAAGGTTGTGACGAATTGAGTTCTAGAAGAGAATTAAATTAGAACTGATAGTACTTTTTGTTCTAAAGTTTCCTGTCTATGGAGTAATCCTAACCTTCCCCAAAAAACTATTAAGTTTATCACACTGTTGTCTTTGCCAGTTTATTATGTAAATTCAATGTCTTGTGAAGACACTTCGAGAGCACATAACCACACTAATGGCTTTATAAGCCTGTTTAACATTAGAACTAGTTGTTACCACATTGTTGTATTGCACATCAAGGACTTCATTGATTCTATTGTAAAAAACTAGATAATGGCTTCTGCCATTTGCATATCTGAGTTCTCATAAATATCTGTTGACTGTTTTTGCCAACAGTGTTCTCATTGAAACTCTGTGAATGAGTACCCTCCAAGTTCTTCAGTGAAAGTGATGTAACTTAAATGTTATATAATTAGTACACTTGATTGGCATCTACCTGGGTCTCATCTAGGTTTTTCACTCTCATTGCAACAACAAAATTCAAATCTTCTGATTGAGGTAATTTTTGTCATCTGCTTTGTTTCTAAATGATATTTTTCATTAACATGATTGATTCAACAAATTCAATCAATGCCATTTAAAACTACTTTAAGAGTTTCCTGACAACACTTCAATTTATGAAATTTGCTGACAAAATTTAGGTCTGGGGGAGTAACTCTCCCACAACTGCTGTAGCAATGGCCCTTAATGCTGCATACCAAAATTTAAATCTCTATCTGGGGATGAGAACAGCATTCTCATTTTCGTAATCTTCATTTGTAAGGAACTAACAACTCATTCAATTATCGCTTCAACCAAGTACACACTCGATGCATGTTCTGAAATTTGAACAATGGAAATAAGTCATTCTGTTGCATGACTAAGGCAATGCAGGTGAAAATTTGTGGATGGCAAAGGGCCTGACAGTTAAAAATTTATTATTCTACTAGTTATATACTAGCTCCAGGACACATTTTTGTCATATTAGTTACCTTAACCATCATAAGAAATTGGTTACAATAATATGATCCTAACAAGTTATGTAATCAATGGCTCTGCAGCTTTCACTTATCTCTATGTTAAATGACTTCACTTTTCCATGAACAAATGGCATGATAATCAGAATTTAGATATTCATATCCAAAAATACTAAGATTTCATTGCAAAATCTGGTGGAACTTGTACAACAAATATCTGCTGCAAAAACAGCTATAAAAATTGATTTCTATCATCAAACAGGTGAAACAAAGGACGCTCAAATACAATTGGACTCAGATGCACATGATGCATAAAGACAAACAATAATGGAGGACAAGAAACAGAAACAAGTAATTAACGTGAATGACAGTGTCTCTAAAAATATCAGCCCAGACTTTATTACAGGCAGTACCAAACATAATCATTGTTATTTGTTATTCCCACGTTAAGTGACATTGATCATGTTGCAAGATAAATTAGGTTAGACAGAGGGTTAGGACCCTCATTAAGCAAAAAGTAGCTTTGTATGGTGAAAGTGGTGTTAGCTGTGTGCAAGTGAAAAGGTTTGAAGAGGAAAAGTATTGTCAATTCTTAGCATAAATAAACATGAGTTGATGCAACTGCTGTCAATGTAAGAAATATTGTTTGGCAGTATTGTCAAAAGCAATACAAAATATGAACACTGGGCAACAATACAGTTGTATCATGTTCTTAGAGCAAAGTTCATAAATTCATTTCACCTACAAAAATATGTGCTAAACAAAAGGCTTTTTCAGTAAAAGCCATGCAGATAGATAATTTCTCTGTGAATAAATTAGCTACAGCATTTCGTTCCATCTAGCAAAACTGTAGCTTAATTACAAATACGTAGTGTTTTTACTCACCTGCCATCCTTTGTCACCTTGTCTATAGTATGGGTAGTTTTTCATAATGTACTGATAAATACCATTCAAAGTCAGTTGTTTGTCTGGAGCTGATGTAATGGCTTGAACTATCAATTGTGCATAAGAATATGGAGGTTTGTCCTCTGGATTCTTTGTTTTATCAAGGACAGGAGATGACACTGTTGGTGTTGTTGCCTCAGATGCTTCATCACTTGAGTCCCTATATTTGCTCTCTGACTCATGCTCTTCAGCAACTGCAGATGCAGCAGCAAGCAGTTCTGATGTATAGTTATGAGCAGTCCCACCTCTTGGACTTGCAGGGCATGAGTTAGGCACACTGGAAACACAGGAAAATTGGTAAGAATATCATTTCTACAATAGTAGATGAAAAATCTGATCATGAACCTTCTTGGCAACTGACAAGGAACCATGTAGATTATGGACGTAAGATATTTTACCTCATTTCAAATATCATAAAACCAGCCCTCACAACATGATATTGTTATGTACACTTGCATAGCTAGATAATAGGTAATTGTCATGCAGTGGAGATATCTAAATACAAGCACACTAAAATGTAAGCAAGAATTTATGACAACAGCTGTCCATACAGTTGCCCAATTGATTTGTACTTCAAAGCACGTATCAAGTTATGGCAAAGTCTACTGAGGTTTTTAAACACACACGCTGTATATGTATCCCTGTACTAGTTTATTCCTCAACAGGATATAGTACGAAACCTATAAAATTTCTCATCAAAGCTGATGGAAAACTTTCAAGGAGTTATTTTTCTCTAGTCAAAAAGCATGTTGCCAATTCATCAGCAGTCAAAATTCAAAACAGGGCATATGCAAAACATCCTGTTGAATCCATGCTAAATCCTTCAACATGAGCACAGCCTACAAATGTACAATTCCAAATATCATTCTAGAATGTTACAAGGTCACAGAAATAACATAAGCAAGACAACAAATGTTTAAAATTGGGTCAAGTTAAATATGCATTGTAAAATATACTTGTCTTGGTTATACCTACAGAGTACAAGGAAATCAACAAGATTACAATTCCAACTCTTATACTTGGTAGAAAGACTTGCATCTCCACACTTTGCACCAATGACTGAGCAGTACATGATCATAAAATAATTACATCAATATATGTGGAGTAATCCTGATAACAGGAACTCTCAACTCAGAATAACAATTAACCTTGCATTACACATTCTGCCTGAGACATATCTTGGATACTAGTTTCATATAAAATAAATTTCACAGGCATAGAAAGTACCCAAAAGTTGAAATCAAAATCTAACAAATTTAAGACTGAAGCACAAACCTTATTGTTCCAGTTGGTGACGGAATAGGGGAGCTAAATCGAGAGCTTGAGTTAGGAATATTTATTCTAAGAGGAATCATCTGTTTTGGCTTCGGTGGACTTGGAACACGTCTTGGAGCTTTTTCATCAACAAGTGAGGTGAACCAAATCTTAATGTTGGTAGAAGGAAACCTGAGAACACATCTACAGAAAGGAAACAAGAAATTGATTGTCACTGCGCAAATTTCAATTTGTACTCACAAATCTTATAGTAATCCCAACGAAAAGATTAAAAATATATAGATTATATAATACATTATAATACATACTTGCCCTCAGCAAGTACAGGGATAAAACTCATAATGATTTTGATGCATTTCAGATAATCAAAGTCTTCCCAAGTTATAAAAAAGACACAAATCAGAGTACTCTGACAACGATAAAATCGAAACATCAATGAATTGAGGTATTTTTTTGTCTTGTAAATAATATTTATACACTTAGGAGAAGGTTGGCCTTCTACCTTCTGAGTAGACTATATCTATATCTATCTATCTATCTAGAGAGAGGGAGAGAGAGAGAGAGAGAGAGAGAGGGAGAAAGAAAGAGAGAGAGCAACAGATACAGTGCTTTGTTATATTTGTCAAGAGTGGAGCAATACCAAAATAGCTGCACTAAGTGTATGGAGGACTGGTAACCCTCAGACTCAAAAGCCAACACTCAAACTTGTAGGCCATCACAGCACAAAGGTGTTTGGTGAAGGACTTTTTCATTGGTATTACACATTGAAACCCAGCAGAGGGTAAAGGGAAATTCATTAATTATTTGTGTTTTGGCTTAAGCCTTCAACTTTGTCAGATGCATGTAGTACCTTTGTTTAAATATGAAATAAATCTATGAGCTATGCTTTACAAATTATTCCTGATATGTACATTTAAAACAACATGGCAAATTTTATATCCAAAAATTATACAGAAGGTAGCATATTATCATTACTGCAATATAGTTACATCCACATAACATACCACTGTGCAAACAATCCCGTGTCAACCTGTATGAAGTACATTAAGCATTGATAACTTCATTAACATACAAAAATCACGCCTCAACAGAGTCCGTCTTTCTACCAATCTTGAGATACAAAAGTTACAAGACATCATTACAAATTTTACAAACATTTTATGACTAGATTTTAAAAATATTTTAGAAACAGTAGTGAAGGGTCTTGCAATGAATTCAGAAAATAAAAAGCTAACAACACCTAAAACTTATAATTGATACAATGTAAAAATGACTAGTGACGACCACTATAAGCTCATGACAGAAAAAAACAATTTATGGACCCTTTTTCTTCACTGATTTAACTTGGACTTTGACTTTGACTCATTGAGACCCAATCCGACACTTTGTTCACCGGTCACAAATTTACTGATGCAAGGTTCTCTTCTTCAGAAGGGTGGTAATGTTACAAATAGCTCACAAGTAAAATTGCTAGCTAAAAATATTCAATATTTGTTCTTAACTTTTATATCCATATTAATAAGGAGCCCAACAATGAAAATTAACTGTTGAGCTATTTCTGGTCCATCTGCATGCTTCCTCATGACATAAGAGATGATAGGGACCTAGTGAAATTTCTTAAATGTTACTCTTGCATTTATAACGAAATCAAGTCAACAATTAGAATGGCTGTACTATTCCCATATTTCTGATTAGGCTTGGCCATCAACAAGAAAATCCTCTAGCAATATTAATTGTACATAACTGTCCCATGCCTTGTGGGGTTCTATAGCAGCCCTGTATAGTATAGGAAGATCGCAGGAAAAATTTTGTTGTCCATATTATATATTGGACAATTAGGCAACAATGTGAATGCTTGTTTAAGTAATTACCATCATGGGTGATATCACCTTTTCTCTAAGCTTTTGTGATTTATCAGAAATGGCCTTGGTTTCAACCATCAGAGAAAACCATCACACAACATGAGTATGGTCAGGTATCTTTCGAACTTAACCATCACAGCTCATATGGATTTATTCTGATGAGAAACATCTCAGTAGTGTAGTGATTGTGAATCGGGGGCGGCGGACAGTGCTATTACTGCTATTACTTTAATAGCAGATTTTTTGCCAGCCATGTAGTCTGTTTTTATGAA
>JANTCA010004016.1:0-10441 GCA_024741275.1 Chironex yamaguchii | reverse complement strand
GCTCTGTTGTGCCCCATACTCCTCTCTTGCCAGCAACCTGTTCCTGAGTGATTATTTGATTTCTTTCGGTATGGTCGATTAAGAATGTATTAATACAGCTTGTATATAATTTATATTGACTGTTTAAACAAGTAATTGGTCTGTAATTTTTTGCAACATGGGTATCTTTATTTTTGGGTAAAATTATCGTATTAGCACTGCTTAACCATGTTGGTAAGTAAGTAAGTAAGTAAGTAAATAAATAAGTAAGTAAGTAACTAATTAACTAACTAACTAACTAACTTACTTACTAACTTTTTAACTAAGTAAATTATTAACGTATGAATGACATACTAACTAGTCATAAAAGTCAATAATTCAATAGATCGACATTAGACTCATAAAAATTTGGATTCCAATGATTGCCTTTAGGAACGTACCTGTTGTTGGTACTTGTGCATGGTCGCTGCATCCAATGTATGTGAGGGGGCAGCAGTAGTTTGAGCTCTGAAAGAAAAAATTATGGCAATTCGTAAACTCTACTCAACAGTTTCATCAATTACCAAGATGTGAATATCAGGTATCTGATAAAAGGATTGGTTTGTGTCGATGCCCCAAATAATTGCAGGGGATTGGAATTAAGTTTTTGTGCCATGCCCTCCTTTCTCACTAAACAACATTTTAGTCTAGGTAATTTAAGCCAAGCCCTTTGCATGTTAATTTGATTAACATATCAGAGTGTCTATTACTGGTTAAATTTATTTGTTCGTCAGAAGTCTCTTAGCACATTGCTGTGGCTAACACACTTTTCACGCCACCTCTCTGACTACAGTCTCTCGAACAGCCCCAGCCAGACTCAAATCAATTTTTGATGCTTGTGTCTCTCTTCGACCTTTCTTCTTGTTAAACTTTCCCGGTGATGATAATGCTCCCTAGACCATTCTGTCTTATTGCATAACCGAAAACAACAACTTCTTGAATCTGATATCTTACATGAAGCATAAGCTTATCGCTGATTTTACTAAGAATACAGTTGTTGTTATTTCTTGCTGTCAATGGGACGCTGAGGATCATTCATATTTAGAAGGAATCCAACCTCTTTTCTTCAGCTATCAGCATTGTCCAGGACTCATACCGATATTTAGCAATTTGAAAGACAATAGTACCGTGCTGACCCCTGGACTCTTCCAGATGTTGATCATTTTTTGCACTTTCTTGCCGTTGGTATTCGTGCCCTGATTTCCTTTTCACTGGGGCCCCTGTTGCTGATCGTTGACCAAATGTAGACAAAATGGTCAACATTTTCAATATTCCCATTATAAATAAAGGCGCTATCCTGTGCTCTTTTCTTGCCTACGACCATGATCTTTGTTTCTGCAAGGCTGAGATGGAGTCCCCTTTTCTAACTCCATTCTTTAACTTATTTCATTATTCTCACTAATTCTCCTTTGCTAGTGCAGATGAGAGTTGTATCATCAGCAAACCTTACTTTCTTGAGAATCATGGCATCTGAACTCCACCTTGAAAACTTTCCTGTCCTTTTCTCATGAAGTTTTACTCATAGATATTACATAAGTTTGATGACAGGGTGCAGCATTGTCTAACACCTCTTCCGATGTTGAACCAGAATGTAGTCTTGGCCACAGATTGCTGGTTTCTGTACAAATAAGCCATCAGATGTACCAGAAGTTCATGAAATCTCATCTCTTTTTTTGCAATTATGGAGATGCAGCTTGACAGGCAGCATTATTGAAGCCGAGGAAGGTCTCTTTGGTGATCTGGAGCTGTCAGTTCTCACATACCACCAAAGTTGAGGTTTACAATCGCACGATGGGAAAGTAGTACCTGTGTCGAATAGAGGTGGTACCAATTAGAACTGACGTGTGCTCTTTGAAGCTGGACCGATGCGGGGTATGCGAGCCATTATGGGAGTAAGCCGGTTGGACAGGAGACCAAGAACTTGATACTAGAAAAACCTGGACACTGGAAGCTGTTTTGACACCTGGGAAAGAAAGAGCTGCTGCTGCTGCAGTTGCTGGCGATGATGGTGATGATGATGATTATGGCGGTGATGTTCGTGATGATGATGATTATGGCGGTGATGGTGATTGTGGTGATGGTCATGATAATGGCGGTGATAGTGGCGATGGTGATTATGGTGAAGATGGTGATGATTATGATGTTGGTGGTGATGGTAGTGATGGTGGTGACGGTGATGATGATGATGACGGCGGCGACGATGATCACGATGATGTGCGTCGCAGCATTGGCATTAATTAGCTTGTATGTTGGTGTTTGGGTGGTGTTAAGCCTCTCTATTGATAAAGACATTGCCTGCCTTCTACCACGTGGGTATAACCAAGTATGAGAAAGCTATTATATTTTTAATTGAATCAATAAACATGTAACAGCGAAGTGAAGGAAATAACTGACCGCAAAACACTTTCTAGTTTGAGTCAAACACAGCCACATCAGTACAGCAAAGCACAAAATGACAGAAAACAAAGCAAGGACGTACTGGACCATAGTATTCCAGTGACTCTGAACTACATATTGTCCTTATGACCAACTCCGATTAAATATTGCAACAAACAGTCTTGATCAAGACGAACCTGATATTCACTCACCATTGTGTAAGCGCAACGTTGTATTTGTCGACTAGGGAGATATTGTTCAATTTTGACTTTTGTACTGAGATATTCGTTTATGATGGCATCCATGAATATGTGTGGAGTTGTGTGTGGACGATCAACAGTTGAGTTGAAAGCATTGTGCTATCCTTGAATTGCATTGTGTGTGTGTGTGTGTGTGTCGTTGACTTCATAAAACAAGATTGTATTGATTCCATGGGTCAAGGGACTCCATTGGCCAAGCATGATGACCAGCTGCACGCAGTCGACCGATGTATCTCTGTTCCATATAATCAACAATTTCCATTGCATCTTCATCTTCCATCAACTCATTTTGCATCAATTCAAATGCTTCAATCATATATTCAGTTGGCACAAATGCACAATGAGATCTTTGTGCATGAATCACTCCCGTAGTATAGCAAAGCATAGCTTAACCGACTTGTTGAACTTTTCGCCAAATGCACTGTTTGAAATGAATTAAACAATTGCAAATTTGAGTATTTGGCCAAACCTCGGCAAATGCTGACTTTCCCGCTTCTTCTCCATCAGTCAAGAATGATTGTCGCTGCTAGTTCTCAATTTCTTGTGCAATACGTTTGGTGAATTCAGTGTATGTTTCGCCTGTCTTATCAGGCAACAAGGCATAAGCCAATGGAAATGTTGGAGCTGGAAACTCAAACAAATCACGTCCAGGCTGCAAACAAACTCAGCCATGATGGAATGCAACGCCGAACATAAGACTGATGGAATGAATCAAAATTTTTAATGTCAACAAAATTTTGAGCACACTTCTACTTCTGATTGCAGTCGTTCCTATATAATGCCTAGCATGTGCACAGATACCTAATATGCGTATAGCTAAGAAAATCTTGAAAGATTACTTAAAAGTTTGCAAAACACCAATCCAAAGGATTACTGTACAAAATGTCGAACATCGATTGTTATTTATGAACGCATAAAAGCTTTTACGCACTTGGTTAGGAATAACAAGTGGAAATATGACTGATCTATTCCACACTATCGATTTCTTTTTGCTCAGCTCCTCAAACATAGGTCAACTGGAAATTTTCTGGGGTCTAGCCATAGATATAAAAAGGACTAGATCGAGTGACCTTAAGCAATCCTCTTTTGGAACATCGGGCAATCATGTGAAACATAGCATAGTTTCTACAAGCTTGTCTTTTGACAAGTTCCCTGATGAGTGATATAAATATATAATTACTACAGCCATATCATACAAACAGGACATAAATGCACTTCATAACTAACATTAAATCATAGTGACTCTATCACGACTATTACCTATGTTACCTACAGTCCCATTGGCTACAACTAGGATCAAGCTTTGCACAGGCACAAACTACCAAATTATTTGCAACTAAGCCACTGAAACAAATTGAAAACAATTGGAAAAACTGTAGTGATAAGATGTATCACTTAGAATCTGTTTAAACAAATTGTAAAGATCGGTAATTTTCACTTGCATGGGAAAATTTTGTTTGAAAACCATGTGATGTAACCAACATTTACTTAGTAGTTTTAACAAGAAAACATCATAAAAGACAATTGTGTACCTCAAATTGCAGACGGGAACGTTTCCCTTGACAGGGACCTTTCTCTCAAGCCAATAAGTTTCCAAAGTTTCAAGCCAAAGCAAACAGCAACATAACTTCATATTGTGTTGGCTGCCAGCAACGTGTTAAGCTTGAAGTAATTTAAAACGTCAAACTTACATCAGACCTTTTAGGTCCCGTTCACACGTATCCGGATATTTTTGAAAACGCAACTTTTTGTCCGTTTTCAAAAGGATTTGCGTCCACATGTATCGGCGAATACGGAGTTTTCCAAAAGTTCCAATTTGGAGAGCGTTTTCAAAAAGTTACGTTTTCAGTGACTGAAAACACCGGATACGTGTAGACGATAGCCGAAAACTGAGAAAACAGTTTCGCTTATATTTCACTAAGCTTTTCATTGTATCTAGTCAGGCTTCTTTTGTGACCCACTCATTTCCTTTGAGGGCACGCCACTTTTGTCGGTGTAATGCTTATTAAGGCGGCTAACGCAAAACTAATTATCAATGGAATTATTATTAAAGCCATTCTCATAAAAAAAATTGTTTTTGCAAAGCAGCTGCTTTTTACATCCGGACCCTGCATATATATTGCGTGGTGTAATGCTGCTTATTTCTGATCTGTAAGTGTAAGAGATTTCATAAAATGCTTTATTTCGGTGAAACCTGGAACGGTAACAAAGATTAAAGTAACTTTATGATGATTTAAGTTTAAAGTAGTTATAACCTAAGTTATTTGATTTATAACTCATAGCAAGTATGATGAAGCAGTTTCTGATAAAAGTAGAACACTGTTGGGAATATAACCTTGATCGTTTACTTTTGTGATTAAACTGCTCTTTATTGGCAAATGGTCGTACTTATGTCGTGTTCTGTACTCACATGCTATCAGTTATCTCTGTTTATGCTAGCAACAAATAAAAGTAATCGTCATGGCATTCGTCACCCTGTCAGCCTTTTATAAATGTTCACAGTCTGTAACTTAGATTAAACAAGTTATGATCTAAGGACTGTGTTGTGCCTGCAAGCATGACCAACAGAGAGAAAGGACGTCCTCGATCAACTGCCACGACCAATAATAAGAATCACACTGTATGATCATGTGATTAATCATTGAGTCGTTTAAAGGGAAGTGCAGATAATACATATTGTAATATCTTACACAATTAGCAAGTGATTTGTATTTACAAAATACAGTGTTGAATATTCTTCTGAATATATCTACAGGAAGATAAGTACCTACCCATCTCAGCATAAGACAAATGAGTTTAATGCTCCAGTGAACGATTGAGGTCCTCACAATCATGACTTGTCTGATTTCAGTTGCTTCACTTTTTTGAATGTTTACTCTTTTGCTTTCGTGCATGGAAAATTGCTAACAAATACTTTCTAAACGCCAAAGCAAGTTTTCCCCTTGCATCAAATGTTCCAACTCTTACAGGATCTATTAAAACAATTTTCTCTTTATCAATTCTTTCGTTAAGTAAAATCCCAGTTTTAGATAATAAAATTCATGAATGAGAGCTGTAAGTGAATTTGTTGTCTCATAAGTGGCATAAACATACTTGTATTAGTGAAATATGTAAAAGCACTCTATGAATATTATAACTGCGGTGCCTTTCTTGTTTGTAAAAAAATTCCCACTATGCATTTGTTTGTCCTAATCCTAGTACGAGTCAATGGCCGTACCAGAACTACTACAATGTGACAGCAGGTATACTTGGCAAGGCATTTGCTTACCTCGTAAACTAGATGCAATAAACGAAATGGTTAATACCTGTCCGATGTTTGTGTCCTACGCTCGATGCACTAAAGGAATTTTTTGGCTGTTTTCACTCAGACAGAAGCGCGCAGAATGAACATTAACTAAGATAATGACAACGAAATAATTTACAAAACAAATTTTTTAAAGTATGATCTGAAACCTTTAATACTTTTGTAAAACTCACAACAATTTAAAAACTGTCCGAAGTGTGGAGTTTGTGTCAAGTAAAAATATGATTAAAATCAAATGATATGAGTTAAGAAAAACTACAGATAGAGACACAAGTAGAGGCACAAGTGGTCTGATTTCGCTAACTAGTTGCACCCTGAGTTCGAAATCAGGTTGGTGGTGAAAAATAAGCAAAAATTACCTTAATATTATGTAACAATGAAAATAATGAACACATGTGCATGTTACCAATGCATTACGTCATATGTTAGCCCTGACTCGAGTTTTACTTGTCATGTATTGTTGAATAATTAAAATCTTTACCAAAACACGATACGAACACTTTGAATTTGGAAGGAGAGATTACGAAAATATAATCACCTGACCAGCATTTTGTATATTGTGGATCCAATAGTCTCAATAATTAATTGGAAGCATGGTGGCATGATTTAATTTACTAACCGCGCAAAAAAATGTATTAAGCGTTTGATAAACAAACCACCAACAAAGAGCTTCAAAAATGAAAAGAGGAATTTTAATTGTGAGCATATTATGTTCCTTTCTTATCCTGAAAGAGATCTGATATCGTTCTTATTGTCGTCAAGTATTTCATTTGAACAAGCTAAATTATAAGTTTGCACATAACTGTGGAACATACAAACATATTCACTACGCTTGACTTTGCAAGTAGGATTTTTGATATCCTAGATAATTTTACTACTTATGGAATAGGACGATTATCATATGATGCTCTGCTCTAAGCATTGCAAGTTAGTATGAGCAGAAGATTATTTTACTTGTTCCTTGCTGCTACTGTTATTATATACCTTATAATCTTTAATAATTTTGACAAGATACAAAAACCATGGAGAATATTAAGAGACAATTCAAGTTGTAAACTTAAAAGACTAGTTCTACTTATCTCGCAACCGCGTAGTGGCTCCAGCATGCTGGGGAATATGATAAACAAGCATGATAAAATGATGTACGTGTATGAACCACTCTTAGTACAAGAAAAGCTTCTGAACATGCGATTGAGGTATTTGGAAGCTACAGATTCTGAAAGGTACAACTTTGATGAGAGTGCAAGTAAATTTTTCACCGATATAGCAGAAGGGCATTTGTCTCCAAATACGAGAAGAATACTGAATCATTACTTTATATCCGGGTTAGCAACAAGGAGCAGGGCATTTAAAAATGGCAAAGTTTGTGGAATATGGAAACAGGATCGAACAGGAATGTCAGAGGAATGTCGAACTTTGACTGCGGAGACATTTGAAACGATGCTATTAAAACAATTTGATACAATTGTGTTTAAGATTTTATTGTTTCGAATGCCTTGGATTGATATATCAAGATTTGTGAATACTCTTGCTGGGGATGCCTGTAATATCAAGGTGATCTACTTACAAAGACATCCGGTTTCTATGTTTTGGTCTGTTTTCAGATCAGGATGGGTATCAGATAATTTTCTCAATCCTGTCTTTTATAGCTATATCTCTAAACGCTGTAAGGATATGACCAAAACTGTGCAAGACTTAAAGAACACGAATTTTGAAACATCTGCTCTAATGGTTAAATATGAGAACCTTGTTGAAAATCCTGTGCTTATAATTAACCATGTATTTGAACATATAGGATTTAATATGAGTAAACATAGAGAAAATATAAAAAAATGGCTAAAAGACACAACATACTCTGCAAAAGATTGTATGCATAGACATAAATTAATTAAGGAGCATGTTGGTATTAAGACTGCAAACAAGTACTTAGAATTACCTAAATTTACACCTAAAGTAGTAGAGTTTATTAGCAAATCATGTAATTATATATTTCGAACATTTGATTATAATATATCTCAACTTAAGTCTCTACATTGCTCGGAGGAAACTTACGTTTAATGATCACATCAGACATAACTTTATAATTTGCATGTAACGGTTGGACAATTCTTTATAACTTATCAAGTCTTGGCATGTGACGTTGAACTTTCTTAAGTTTTCAAATCAGATTACTGGAAATTTTGTTGATTATATAAGATTAAAAGTACTGTCAGTATGATTAATTATTGATCAACATAATTGTAAGATACTGCAACGCTTTAAAATTATTGAGACGCTAAATTTTGAGAGTATAATAAAATAATTTGTTAAAAAGTCCTTGTTTACAACCAAAGCGTTTTGTTACTTGTGTGTCATTTAACTTAAACTTTTTGCAGCTTCTTTGCATTTAGCCTCAGGTTTCAACCTCACTATCATTCATTATCTGTTCTTTTTGTGTTCAACTTTTTTTCTCCTGCTGCACTCCTTTATAAATTGTTTGACATAATCTTTATTCCTTTGAAATTATTTTGCAGTCTTCATGAATTCAAATTGCACTTTCTCTGTGCCCATATTGCATTACTTTTTTATTCATTCCACTTTTTCCTTTAATATTACTCCAACACTTTTATTTGTTCACTACAAATATTTCTTTATTTGTTGACTACAAATATTTCTTTGTTTGTTCACTACAAATATTTCTTTATTTGTTCACTACAAATATTTCTTTATTTGTTCACTACAAATATTTCTTTATTTGTTCACTACAAATTCTTTTTTGATTTTGTTCGGAGTTTGCTACTGATTTCATATTCTTTATATGCTACTTCTCCCTCACTTCTTCGTTTCGTTTAAATTCTTTTAACATCAAATTTACGATTCTTTTGATAATAAGTTTCAATTTTTTAAAATTGTTTTTGGATTCCGAAAGCATTCGATATGTATTCTTTCTGCATTCATTTTTCATTCCCATCTGGTTCTCTTTTATACATTTCATGCATCATTTGTGCATACTTTCTATATTCTGCAACACTAATGATGTGTACTAACTTAATGTTTGGAATCATTATCATTAACAGTAATGCCATGCCGCGGGACTTGTGTATAATAAATACAGTCTAAAATTGTAACTATAGGAGCTTGTTGAAAAAGGAAGGTCTATACCCGAATCTTAAAACTTTGATTCCTTTGTGGTGTGACATGCAAAATTGTTTGTCTTCTGCTGGGGTGGATTCAGAAAAACAAATAATATTCGCACACGAGGGCCTGGTGCGCAGCACCAGAAAATGTTTTAAAAGACACCACGAAGTGCATATTATTCAGTCTCTTAATGACTATTTGCCACCCTTAAAATCACCCTGGATTCTGTAGAAAAACAATCAAAGCTAAGCAGCAATTCAAGTTCAAAAAATGTAGAATGAAGAGTACTCTGCCACCAAAAGATTTTATGCTTGTTTATGTTAACAACATCTATAATGATAAATTGTAATGTTTATCCATTTTATAAGCCATCAACAACATTGTTTCAACTAGGCTCGAATGCATCAGTGATGTTTCCAGAGTTTTTTAATGTAACGAACACGATAATCCAGTAAGCATTGCAACAGTCACATCAATGATCAGTTAACATCAAAACCATTTGTACTTCCTGAGCAGCATCGACGAGATGAGAAGGGAACTAGGAAAAGAAATGAGGCGTATGATAATAGCCTTATTGTCATGTATACCAGATATTCATAAAAATGTGATAGTTTCGAAATTATCCAGCGCGATGGAAATATGAGTATTTAAAACTGGAATAACTCATTGAATATTTGCTACTTACTACCATCAAGATCTGAACTGCAGGTCTTTACTGTTTGAAGAAGTCCATCTGTACCCCCGTCATAACTGCCTGAGTTTGGACAAATTTCTTATTCCGTGCTTCCAATTGCCCATGACGATTTCACTCTCTTTTGACTGAAACCACTCGTGCAGTTTGATTATATATTCCAGAGTTTGCACATTGTTCAGTAATTTATTTCGGAATTAGAACAATGCATAGTGGAACAGTGATCGGACCACAGACATAAATAAATAATATTTGTAATAGCTCCCTAGATAGGACTGTTGGGAGATTTTCCAAACCAACCATGAAAACTGGAAAGAAAGGCTGTGATCAAGTAATGATTTGATTGAAGATAGCTACAATAATTTGCACTCGGGCAAGACGAGGAAAGGATATAGATTTATTAAACCTAATAAATACCAGACCTTAGCTATTTAATTGCCCGACCAATGTTAAAGATCTTGCACAAGTTGAAGTTCGCCAGTCCACCCCTGATATACTAAACTATTTAACCTTAATAATTCTACTCAAAGAATCGAAGGACATCACTTAAAATCAGACTTAAAACCAAGCTTTCAATTTCTTAAACAGTCTTTCCGTGGTAAAAAACTTGAAAATCGCCTTGAAAATTTTGGCGCATTCCGAATTTTCTAATAAATGTTGGCCTATGGCAGAATC
>JANTCA010004015.1:0-10441 GCA_024741275.1 Chironex yamaguchii | reverse complement strand
TTAGATTTGATTGTAAAATCAGAATCTCAGAGTTAAACGTGATATATACATGACTACTGTGAGTTTTTGTTGTTGATTAAGTCGCAACAATATGACTGTTGTAAAAGATTGATGTTTTCCTTTAAAAATAGTTATCTCTTCCTTTTAATGGGATTATTATTTACCCAGGACCTTAATAAAGGACTGGAAATTTACGTGACTTCTAGTTAACGGGCCTTTTATTAACGAGAACTTTAAAAAACGGCGTTTATTAAGTGTCGCGTTAATTTCCTGGAACAAGGTATCCACCTTCCCCCCACACCGTATGTCTGCTTCTGATGATGCTAAAAAATATGGATGATCCTAAATATGTGTAATTTATTAACTGCCTTTTAAAACCTTTGTCACGCTATTTAGAACTCCACATCTTCATGTAGATTTTTCATCAGCTGACAGTGGAATCTTGAACAGCTTGTACTCCCCGACATTGTTCCTCGATGCCCTTTCCCTCACTGTGGTATATTCCAAGTATATGATATATTTAGCATATTTTTTGTAGCATACTTATTATTGAGTATAATTCCCACTCCAGGGTAAGGGAATTTTACTAGGAGTTCTTTATGGGAGTGGGCTCCCGTTACCTTCCCTTACTTCTGTTGTTTTTGCCTTGTGGTGTCGCGGGTTCAAACTCGCGCTCACTTCTTATAGCTAAATCACAGCAGCTCTTAATTAGCAATAAATCTCAACAGTGTGCCTAAATTCTAATAATAGGCATTAAATTCTTCTTTCTCATTGTACAATGATTATTAATGCAAGCCAGTGTGCACTGTCATGTTCTGATGAGCTCACTTATTTTGAACAAAAGAATTATACAAAAACACAAACATTTTGATAACGTGTACAGGATGAATCCCTTTATATTGAATGATTTGCTCTATTTAGGGTTGTCTAACATGCTTGAAAACGTTTCGAGTATAGATCAACATAGTTGCTTCTTTGATACTTGGCAATTCCAACAAAGTTCTCTAGTTTCACTATTCTTGGTTTTATTTTGGAAAATACTTACCACCGTGTTGTGATTTGTAATTCCTAAAGTAATGGCACGTGTTTGCATTTTGAATTTCGTAAGTTTTCAGGGCGATTTTCAAGTTTTGTATCACAGAAGACTGTTCAAAAACATTGGGGGCATCTCAGAATCGAAGAAGTGAAAATTTACGGCAATTTTATATCCTCATTATTTGAATCGATGATTTCTATAGAAGGCCATCCCCCTGCTGCAGGCACCATTTGTGTAAGAACATATTTTTCTCACTTTAATTCATTATTTGTGTCTTTCCGAATTTTACGTTTGTTTAAGTTATCTTTATCTGTGGCATTCTAAACCTGATTGCTGCTAATCATGCACTCGAATGACAGCAAAAGGGATTCGCAAAAGGACAATTAAAGAATATTTTAGCCTGAAAATGGAAGAAATTTAAGCAGACCAGACCTCGACCAAAATTTACTTGTTCTTACCAAGGAAGGCTGTAGATCGATATTGTAAGTACGCTGCCAGTAATTCTAGATGACTTTGAAAATATCAAATTGGTTGTCAGGTAGTGGGTAAGGTAGTAAAGTATCTTTTTCATTTGCTCTGGATTCATGTGATCAGGAAATATATGCAAAGAACTCACTGACATGAGAATTTATTGAACGTATTAAAAACACATAAGCTGCATGTGAAATCCATTTGCTTCGTCCAATCGGGAGAACGTACATTAACCTGTAATGTAGTTGAAGAGCTGCAGCCATTTTAAAGTTTGATCCTTTGAACTCGTCAGTTAAGTTATCGTTCGTGTAGGACAAAACCTTAAATGGTTAATTTAGTTAGGTTCGGTTATATGAAATATGATGTCATGTCTCTTGCATAGCGCTCACTGTTCCTTTCCTCCAACTCAACACTTTTGTTTGTCTACACTTTCAGCTTACATTATTTCTAGATATCCATTATCACATCCTCAATTTCTCCATTCATAATAGCATTTTCAAAAGTGCTCTTCCTCTGTAGATGTGGTCAAACCAATGTAATGTTCTTCTTCTTAATGCCTTTTCATAATCTTTCTTTCTCCACCAGTGTTTTAGCATCACTCAGCACATATTCATTAGTTTGGTGGTCTTTAAAATGTAAGCATTCTGCGATAGCATATCATCTCACTGGGAGATTATATGAGAATTATATGAGCTTGTAAGGAAAATACTGATTATGTTTCGACAAATGATTTCATCTATGCGTAGTAGGATGCTAACTTGTCACATTACAGACAGTAGAATCCCACAGACTGCCTCTGAAGAAACTTTTATAAAGTTGATACTTCCCGTTTTATTCTTTGTGGCCAAATTGGGAATTACAATGATCAAAGAGCCCTTCGAGAATCGAAAGGTATCGCTTGCACCTTGATACCTTACAAAACTACAATCGGCCGTTTTCCACGTGGAAGACAACCTTTTCTCTTAGAGCAAAATTTATGTTTTGACAACAATTTTTATGTAGCTAAATTACTCTATTCGGCGAGTATTGCAAAATTTTGATTAAGATTTCACCCTTGCCACTCTAAGTCTAAAATAACGAAAATGATTTCTGTAATGGTTAAGTTGCACGTTATTAATGAAAATTTCATATTTCATATCAATCGAATTTGTCAGTACATTTTGCTACAACACACAAATATTCTGATAGTTGATTTGGAATGTTACCATTATGTTGTTTTCATAATGTTTATAAATGGAGGACGATTTCTTTTTGTGTCCATTCACGCGCTTATGAAGGTGCCCATGATTATAGCCTACATACCCTGCATTACACAGGTTCCAATTAAACTCGTAAGGTTCACTAAGGAGGGCTTAACTCCAAGGTCTTGATTAATCTTACGACTGACATACACTGGTAGAATATTGCTCTTAACTTTTGCACGTTATTTGTTGTTTGATCTCTAAATTATGTAAACATAGGACTAGCCGTCCAGAACACGGCCACATCACAGCAGAGAAAAGAACTGCTTGCATCAATATCCTACTCGGGCCATAATTAATCAACTATGCTCAGACTGTGAACGCTTCCTGGGAACTGACTATGCTGAAACTCTTGCCAAACACAAACCTTCACTCAGTTATAGTCAAGACACTTCACCTGTGTTTCTTTTGTAATAGTTCATATTACTTGTAAGTCCCTTTTTGGAAACCCTACTTTTACCGTCCTGTGGATGGCTTGTTTATTACTTTTACATCTTACTATGATCTGTAGATTCCTAATACTATGTATTGTTTTTGTACACTATAATGTTACGCTCACATACCATGTCAATGTATTTGACGAAATGGAAGCAAAAACATAGCTAAACTTAAATTCGTGTCTCTTGCTTTAAGATTTATTAGCCCGGTATTTATTTTTATTAGTAGACAGGCTTTGATGTATTGAACCTAAAAGTTTTGATGATAGCACTCAAGAAGAACTGGTGGGAATCATAGAAATATTTCTATGGTGGGAATGCCCGTTGTCTTGGTGGGCTCGTCAACTCTCGTTTTGACGTCTTCATCGAAGATGAGACTACGATTTTTATAAAGCCAAAGGTAATTAATGAAGTCTGAAAGTTAAGATTCGGTGACTGCACTTGTTTTGAATGTGGTTATTTTCAGTGCTAGTATTTCAATTCAACTTTAACCAAAGTTTGTGCTTGACATTACAAATGGCCTCCTGAAACTCAGTTTTTGTCTTTGTAGAGCTAGTAAAGGTCGGACAAATATTCGTCACAAAACTTCAGTCTTTGCTGTGGTAAGTCGTCTTTTGCAGATTTTGTTTGTTATAAGAGAGGAGTAAGAGAGAGGTTTACCTTTATTCGGTAGGGTTAGAGGTTTCAGGTTAAGAGCTAAGGGTAGGTCAACCAAACCCAATTTTTTGCATCAAGGATCTTTCCTTAGAACAGGGGCTTTCTTTTGATATATAATATACCTCGCTGTACCCTTGTATTCAAAATATACCCACCTTGCCGGTAAAATCTTGTTTGGCTCACTTTTACTGTTACTTTAAGTGCTGTAATGGCAGTATCCACTCTTAGATTCAGCATTTTATGACTAAACTATGCTGCTTTAGGCCTATGATACAGGCTATATAGCGGTACTCTGACCTAAGACTGCGAAAAAATATCGATCTGCTAGGTAGCGAGCTATATCCCACACTGAGGAATGTGGCAGCTGGACACGCGTTACAATATTTTGTTAAAAACTGTGGATGCGCATACTCTTAAGTTCGTTAATTTATAACCTTAATAAACAACCATAACAACAGAAGAAAATATTTAAAGTTTAAAGTTATATGACCGAAACATTACATTGTGTAAAGTTCTTTGATTCACAGCCTTTTTCCTTCTAATTCTTGATCCTTCTCACACAGTACAAAATACTTTGACATTGAGGAGACAAGACTTTACTACCTTCAAAGTATTTTTGAAGTGCACATCTAATTTGGTCAAAAAAAAAGCCTGCACATACAAAATCTCGTCAAAAACCACAATACTTCCCAGTATGGTCTACACCTCCATGCGGTTTGCAACTGGGCTTGGACTAAAGTAAAGTTATGATATTGACCACTGAAGCATACAATGCTGGTTTTACAGCTGCAAATCTGATTGCATTGACATATATGATGGCAAGTGTGATGATGTTGTTTATGTGGGCTTATGATATTTGAGACTACTTAAGACCACTGCAGTTATAATTACAATCTTTAAATTCTTTCTGCAAGCATGACTTGTTGCAAGGTGTTGGCAATTTAAGGACAAGGACACTCACTTCGAATTTTACAAATACATAATGGTCAATGAAACTCAAAATATAGAAATATTATTCAGGAACATCTTGATAACAATGTTGTAACATACTGGGCTACTTGTGCCAGTGTAGAGTGAACAAAGTCAGCACTGAAGTTTATTAAGGTTCATTGACAGAACATTTGAAATGCTAAATAAGGAATACCTAATATTTTAGTATCTTCAAGCCATGTAGGATAATGTTTATCACACCCTTGGAGAACAGATGTAGTAATAGGTTCAATGTTAATAGAAGCTACAGTATAATCAGGAGGATCACACTGAACCAACCACTGAGAATTTCAATTGGTACCATAACACAATTGATAGAGAAGTTTTGGGTACTTTAGGAGGTTTAGGACTTTACAAACACAAGAAAAGTTAAGAAGCCCTTGGATGCATATCCTAGCAACTCCTTGACGTAATTGCCAGCTTAAAACAACTTATTATCATTTAAATGTTTAGTGTCAACATACTTGAAGTGTTTGCATCGCTTCGTAGTTAAAGTAACACACAAATATAACTCTTGACTGCCCTTAGTAGTAAAAATGTTATTCTTCAATCACATGTGTAAGGGGCAATTAAATATGTGTTGGGGAACAATCTATCATCTTGGTCTTATTCTAGGCAGCTGTTAATTCAGAATTGAGCTGTCAAGTGGTTTGTTTCCTCTTGCTGCTCACAAAATTACAATGTTGACATTAACAATCAACTCTGTAACAACGTTCAACTAATCTGTTTGGTGATGGATGGGAAAGCAGAATGCATATGGTGAATACTTGTAAACTTGTCAGACCGAAGTTGAGGTCTGTTATCTGAAACGGAATGAAAGAACCAACCTTCTTGTAAGAAAAACAAGTGTATTGGCCCACAAGATATATAAATTAAAGTTTAACTGCCAAAATAGGGGTCACAAGTGTATTGGCCCTCAAGATATATAAATTAAAGTTTGACTGCCAGAAAGGGTGGCATCTATGTCAATTTTCTACCATGGGAAACTAGGAAAGGAAACAACTTAGATTTGCATGACTACCATCACACGAGACCCTTTTTTCAAGCTAATGCCATGAGTAGAACCCTCTTTACCTCTGTTTACTGTGTACCATGCCCCAATGGCCTTCATTTGCACTTACATGTATTGCAAACAGCAGGCTATACCATCCACATAGGATAACTCATTATGACAGGACCAAACAGTCAGACAGTAGAATCAAATTCAGTCTTGATGTCCATCTTGTCATTATATGTATTATAAGAGTTGGTTAAGTGTGATTGTCTGCAGCAGTAATGAACATTCGCCCAACTTAAAACATGGAGGGATTTTGAGATGAAGGTAAAATCAGAAATGCAGGAATAATTAGACTGAGCAAGTCTCAATAAGGAGTATAACTGGAAAACCAGTCGCAGGAGCATTACCAGATGCAGTAATATGTTAGTGACAGACTGAAATCTCGCTGTGTCATATGGTCCAGTCTTGGACTGCTGTGGCCTTCATGGTGACACACTCGTCCTCTCCTAGACGTGATTCCCATGCCAAGTTCTTTCTTGTCCATTCTATGATGTTATCACACCAGAATCTTGATGGTCTGCCTCTGCCTCTTCTGCCCTCAACCATTCCTTCGATGATGAGTTTTTCTAGACCTTAATATTGGATGGCATGGCCAAAGTAATTTTGCTTCCTGAAAATTGTTTGCTTGCGAAACATCTAGTGAGCCAAGCTGAGATACTTTGTTCTTGTGGAAAGAGCAATGGAGGACATTGGAAAAGTCACTCTGGAGGGCACAATGCAAGGTTGGAAAGGAAGACCCTGCCAGAGATGGCAGGACTACATTGGAGAAGATCTGGGAATGCAAGTGACTCCTCACCGCTGCCAGAAAGACATTAAGAGCCGCTGTCATTGCTGCAACATCCTGATTGGATATGCAAAAGAGAGATAGAAAAAAATATGTTTGAATAAAGTTCAAAGTTAATCTGTAGTCGAGGCTGGATTAGTATCTTAGGTTCCTCAAATTTAGGCTCAAGTGTCTGTCAGTTGCAACGAATTGCCAAATTTCTATACCAGAGGTAAATTGGGCTCATACTCCATATAGTTTTCCTAAGTTAGTGTCAGAGTACTATCTGTGTAGTACCTTTAGGATGAGTGCAACAGCACATTTTTTATCGTCCTGCAGTGTTGATGGAGGCTCATCACTTGATGGATCAACTTCTGGTTCAATTTTAGATGATCTTGATATGTGAGAAATTTAGCAACTGAGCAACAGAGCTCATTTGCTGTTTTGAAAATCTCTTCTATTTACAGTATGTTTTTCAACTATATTGTAGGGATTGATTTGATGCTATCCAGATAGCATTCCTATTTTTTGCTACCTGTAAATAAGTTATCATTAATAAATAGTTATCATTGGTAGTTGTTGTTCAAAACCATAACTAGGTTGACCAATTGAATGATAACAATTATATAATTGCACATAAATGGGGTATCTCCCACATCTCTCAAGTAAACTTTTGCCCCCTCCCAATATTAGCAAAGTGTCCACCACTGATCAAGGCAATCAATTTATCAGTCTTTGAGTGTTGTTGCAAAAATAGTTGTTTGTGTAAACCATCACTGCCATTTCTCCAGCCCTAGTGTAGAAACGCAGTGTGAGGTTTTGACAGGAATAGGGTAAAGTACAAATCTAGTAATGGACTTGACAGGACCAATTATAGTCAGAATGTTAAATGGTTAAAGTGGGGAAAGAGAGTTCATGCTTTCTAAACTGTCATAAGGCTTATGGATCCTGTCACATCTGATCAGCAACTGACCTTTACACATAGACTGTACCCTGGATAGTGCAGGTAGCATGTGAAAGTGATAAAGCATAAGCATTAATTTTGTCCATAAGCACATAGAAAGTTGAACATCGTTATGTTGCAACAGAAAAGTAGAAAAGTGTAAGTTAAAGTCAGCACTCTTTCAGGTCAACCATAAAGTGATGACGACTGATTCCTCAGGTCTGAGGATCTGTTGGGAAGATTGTCTCTAGCACATTCTGGTGGCTGTGCAGGCCAATCCTTGACCGGTACACTCTGGCGCAATTTGGGCATGGAAATCCTTGGACAGCAGGGCTCTGGGCATCTGATGCTTTCTTCTGTCTTTGTTTCTTCTCAGCAGCATCTCTCCTACCTAGTTCAAAACCTGCAATACTTTGTGATAGCCCTCCAGTTGTCTCTGTCACTTGCAAGGACTTCCAAGTCTTTTTCCAGGATGTTGGCTGCACTGAGCTTGTGTTTCAGCTGGTCCTTGAAAGACTTTCATGGAGCTCCTCTGTTATGTTTGCCCTCACATAGCTCTCTGTGGGACAGTGCTTTGGGCTTGCACTAGTCTTCTATACATGAAAGATGCCCAACCTAGTGCAGCTGTCTCAGGAGCATGGTCTCAATGTTGGGGTTGCTCACACACCCCAGGACTTTGTTGTTTATCACATAGTCTTGTCACTTTACGCCCATGGTAGAGCAGAGGCATCGCTGGTGAAAGTGTACCAGAGGCGTTTTTAGGCTGATCTCAATTGAGACCAGGCCTTTGCTGCATCAGCAAATTGTTTGACTGCTACCTGGATGGCTTCTTTGCTTAAGGCAAGTAGTACACAGTCATCTACAAAAACAGCTCCAGGATTAGCTCTTCCTGGTGCAAGCCAGACGTCTTCGGGGATTGAAGATGCTTCCATGAGTACAGAACCGTATTTAAATCCTTTCTGTGAGAACGTCCCTGGCCTCCCTTTGCATTATGCTGAAGAAGACAGTGAAGAGCATAGGAGCAAGGGCACAGCCTTGTTTGATGCCGTTGTTGATAGGGAACTAGTCCAACAGCTTGCAACTTCCCCAACTGGCTTTCGTGGAGCTGTTGCAGGATTTTGAGGGGCTTAGGTGGACAACCTAGTCTTTCGAGTGTCGTCTATAGCCCATCTTGGCTGAACGTATCGAAGGCTTTGGTCAGATCAATGAACGCTGCATATAACCCCATGTTTTGCTCCTTGTATGTCTCTTGAATCTGTTGCAAAGTGTAGATCATTCTATGCCTCTATTTGTTTTAAAGCTGCATTTGCTTTCTGGCAAGTTCTCCTCGGCAATGGTAGGAGTGAGTCTGTCTAGGATGGCTCTTGCAAGTATTTTCCCTACGATGGACAGCAGTGTGATGCCCCTGTAGCTTTCTGGTTTCTCTCCCTTGCTTTTGTACAGAGAGACAATTTTAGCATCACGAAGATCTTGTGGTACAGTCTCTTTCTCCCAGCACACCTTGAACATGTTGGTCAGCTTTTCAACAAGACTACTGTCTGCTAGCCTGTACAACTACACCGGTATCCCATTAAGTCCAGGAGCCGTGTAGCATTTAAGCCTGGCAATGGCGGCTTTCACTTCTTTCGTTGTTAAGGAGCCATCCAGTTCCGCCCTTACTACTTGCTGGGGAACCTTCCTGATTGCCTCTTTCTGCACATGGTGTTTGTCCCCGACCAAGTTTCCATAGTGCTGTACGCAACGATGGAGGGTAGACTTTCTGTTGTGGAAGAGGCTGCTTCCATCTGACAGGCGCAAGGGTGCTTGAATTTGATGAGTTTGACCACATACTGCACGCAGCACCTTGTAGAATGGGTCTGCTCTTCAGGGTTTGCCCACCAATTGTTCTGCAAATCCTTCAGCTTGATCTGTACTGTGCCGCATGCATTTCCATAGGCTGCTTTACCTGCCTGCTCATTTGGACTGGCAAAGACCTTCTCAAAACTGGAACATCAGTCTTCGAGAAGGTCCTGAATCTTAATGTGGTTTTCATCAAACCAGTTTTTGGTCTTTTTGCGTATGCTGCTATGTCACTGCTTCTCTGGATCAGTCTGCTGCTGGATGATTTTTAACTGCTGCCACTGAGACTCTGGGACTGTGTTCTTCTCCTCTGAGACAAAGGTGTAGTTCGGTCTTGTAGTTTTTTCTTCAGTCCGTACAGCCTTTCCGCCTGAAGTTTCCTCACTTGTGGCCCTTCCTCGGTGGTGCTTTGATGGTCAGTCGTAGTTTGGCCTATGATGGGACAATGTCATTTTCAAACATGCCTTCTGCTGACAAGATCAGTTGGTAATGGTCAGTCCTCTCTCTGCACACAGTTCTAGAAGTAGTATAACATTGTCATCGCAGTTGCCCACTCCCTGCCGGCCCAGGACTATTGGCACATATCGATGTCTCTGGCCAAGCTGTTGTTGAAGCTGCCCATGATGAGGATCATGTCTGCTTCATCAACTTTGCCAAGGAGGTCTCTCAACTCTGAGTAGAAGGCTTCTTTCGTTGAAGGATCCGCTCGCAGTGTCGGAACATAGACGCTGATGATAATGCGGAACTGGTTATCACACAGTGGCAGCCGAAGTGACATGAGAGGCTCAGAGTGGCCAACCGGGACGTCCTTGAGTTTACTATGGAGTTCTTTGTCATATGGCCCACACCAAAGAATCTGAATTCATGAACAAACAAAGGTGAAAGATGTCATCCAAGAAATAGCAAAAGCTAAGTGGAGATGGGCAGGATACGTATTGAGACGGAGAGACGGACGATGGTCAGAGAGAATCACCAACTGGTATCCGAGAGACAGAAAGAGAAGGCGA
>JANTCA010004014.1:0-10443 GCA_024741275.1 Chironex yamaguchii | reverse complement strand
GCCAAAAACATAGAGCAATGAACATGATATTTATGGCAATAAAGAGAGAAGAATTAAGAACGAGGCGGAAAAAAATTAAAGGACGTATACGTGCATGATAAGAAGATGACTTAACGTATAAACAATATTTTGTCTGAAAAAAGGCCCACAACACAGAACGATAAACATGATATTTATGGCAATAAAGAGAGAAGACTTAAGTATGAGGCGGAAAAAGATTAAAGGACGTATACGTGGACGATAAGAAGATGACTGAACATATAAATAACAATATTTTGTCTGAAAAAAGCCCAAAAACATAGAGCAATGAACATGATATTTATGGCAATAAACAGAGAAGAATTAAGAAGGAGACGGAAAAAGATTAGAGGACGTATACGTGCACGATAAGAAGATGACTAAATGTATAAATAACAATACTTTGTCTGAAAGAAGGCCAAAAACATAGAGCGATGAACATGATATTTATGGCAATAAAGAGAGAACAATTAAGAATGAGGCGGGGAAAAAAAGGACATATATGTGCACGATAAGAAGATGGCTAAACGTATAAACAACAATATTTTGTCTGAAAAAGGGCCAAAAAGATAGACCGATGAACATGATATTTATGGCAATAAAGAGAGAACAATTAAGAACGAGGCGGAAAAAAAATTAAAGGACGTATGCGTGCACGATAAGAAGATGACTAAACGTATAAATAACAATATTTTTTGCGATAAAAAAGGCCAAAAACATAGACCGATGAACATGATATTTATGGCAATAAAGAGAGAAGAATTAAGAATGAGGCGGGAAAAAAAAGGACATATATGTGCACGATAAGAAGATGGCTAAACGTATAAACAACAATATTTTGTCTGAAAAAAGGCCAAAAAGATAGACCGATGAACATGATATTTGTGGCAATAAAGAGAGAACAATTAAGAACGAGGCGGAAAAAAAATTAAAGGACGTATACGTGCACGATAAGAAGATGACTAAACGTATAAACAACAATATTTTGTCTGAAAAAAGGCCAAAAAGATAGACCGATGAACATGATATTTATGGCAATAAAGAGAGAAGAATTAAGAACGAGGCGGAAAAAATTATAGGACATATAACAATATTATATATGATATTATAGGACAACAGACATATAAACAACAATCTCATTGTTGTATAAGGGCGAGAAATACGGAAGAAACATATAATGTTAATGGGCGTAAAAATAGCAGGATTAAGAATGAATCGGAAAAAAATTTGACGATGCATACGTGGAAGATAAGGTGACGAATAAACATATAAAGAAGAATCTTTTTGTAGTGTAAAATGGCGAGATATATGATATTATAGGACAATAGCGTAAAAATAGCAGGATTAAGAATGAATCGGAAAAAAATTTGACGATGCATACGTGGAAGATAAGGTGACGAATAAACATATAAAGAAGAATCTTTTTGTAGTGTAAAATGGCGAGATATATGATATTATAGGACAACAGACATATAAACAACAATCTCATTGTTGTATAAGGGCGAGAAATACGGAAGAAACATATAATGTTAATGGGCGTAAAAATAGCAGGATTAAGAATGAATCGGAAAAAAATTTGACGATGCATACGTGGAAGATAAGGTGACGAATAAACATATAAAGAAGAATCTTTTTGTAGTGTAAAATGGCGAGATATATAAAGGAAAATATATAATGTGATTAGGGCATATCAAGAGCAGAAAGAAGAACGGAACGGAAAAAAATTGACAACGCATACGTGCAAGATAAGGCGACGAATAAAGACATAAAGAAAAATGTTTTTGTGGTAAAAAGGGCGAGAATTGTAGAGCGAAATATATAATGTTGAAGGGCATAAAAAGAGCAGGAATAAGAATGAAACAGAATAAATATCAAGGACGAATACGTACACGATAAGTCGATGAATAAATATATAAAGGACAATTTTTTTTGGTAATGATTAAAGCAAGCGAAAAGCCGTAGAAAATATAGGATCACGTTAGAGATAGGTTACCGAGAGCAGGATGAAGAATGAAACGGAAACAAGTTAAAGAACATTAGGTGAAAGATGAAGGGTTGAAGAAATATATAAAGTGAAGCCGTTAGTAGAAATAAAGGCAGGCGAGAGGCCGTAGAAAAAATGGATGGTTTCATGGATACGTGGAATGATGTAAAGATGCGCTGGTGCATTTATTCGGCACGATATGAGCTTGCTGGTCTAAATCCACCTTAACATTCGACACATCAACTTAGCATAAACTCTTTAAGTACGGCTGTAAGATATTATTGGAGTTGCTATGTCTAGAAGAACAAATGTGATTATCCTTCTATCAATATTCAAATGTTATTCACTCAATAATCTGTCACTCATAAATGTGAGAGACAACCTTATCGCACTTGTATATTGTAGTTGATCTAGGAGGCAGTCAATAAATATTCTTAAATAAATAAGCCAATATCCTCTCTTGTACTATTTTGACAGATAATAAATTAATTGTCAAGTTGTTAGACTCTCGCTGATGTGTGGGCAGTAGTACTGGATCACCCGTCTCCTAATCTAAGGGTATCTATTGGCAGAAAACTAGCTTCCTTGATGTCATCGCAAGGGATACATGTATCGACAAGCAACTCTTGTAAAGTTTGAATTTGTTCATTTAAAGAAAATTTATAGACATTTTATACAAACGTTCTCAACTCTGTAAACGTCGGTCGCTAAAGAGAATCCCAAACTGCATTATTTTTGGTTGCAGTTCTCACCATGTTCATTGAATGTGTATAACAATGTTCATTGTAATACATTAAATGTGCATAATCTTAGAAATGTGATTTGAGTTGATGTGAATAATTCCAAGTTATTCTTTACTATGATTGCAATCTATGTAAGAGAAAAACAATCATATAATTACATGTAGTTTTTTTGTCTTAAAATGAGATACTGTTTTACCTTGGAAACCGTAGTGATGTTTGATGTATATATGTACATACCGTAATGCTTCGATTAAACGCCCCCTCGGATAAAGGCCCCCTATTTTGACATTTTTTTAAATAAACGCCCCCTCTATTAGGCACCCCCTCGAATAGACACCCCCTTGCAGACGCCCCCCATGGCGTGTATTCGAAACACAGCATCAGTTAAGCAACTCCAAACAACCAAGTCACCAGTTGAAGATAACAACCTTACAGAGCTTAGTAAAAATGGAGGAGAAGGGACTATATGCATACTGCATCATCTCTGTAACAGAATTGTTTCAAGTGGAGAGCGGCCTTCTCAAGGGACAGAATCCATACTAATACCTATGCCAAAAAATGTGATGTGGTGCCCCCTCATCTCCCGTCCGCTTTCACAATAGCTGGTATATGTGTCAGCTGAGATAACACACCCCTGCTGACAGCATTTCTCCATGCTGGCTGATTTTCTGCCAGGAGCGTCCATTGGTCCGGCTGGATGTCGAATGTCTTCATATCTCGTTTGAGTACATCCTTGTAGCGCAGGCGAGGCCTACCATGCGGTCGATGACCCTCTGCCAGCTCTCCGTGCAGGATGGCCTTTGGGAACCGGTCATCTTCCATGCGGTGGACATGTCCGGCCCAGCGTAGTCGCCTGCTACAAAGGAGAGTATTCAGGTCTGCACTGCCCGTACGCTCCAGAATCACTGTGTTGGGAATAAGGTCCCTCCATGACACGCCCAGTATATTATGCAGGCAACGAAAGTAAAAGGCGTTCAGTCTGTGTTCTTGCTTACAATTAGTAGGCCACGACTCACAGCCATAGCGCAGCACAGAGAGAACGCAGGCCTCATACACGCGCACCTTCAACCTTAACGACAGGTGAAAGTTGCTCCAAACTCGAGACTGCAGCCGTCCAAATGTAGTCGCCGCACGTCCAATCCTGGTGTTCAGCTCCGCATCCAGGCTGTTTGTTTCAGTCATGGTTGAGCCCAAGTAAACGAACTTGTTAACAACTGACAATGGTGTGCCATGTATCACAATCTGCGGAGGAACAGTAACGTTTTGCGCCTTAAGGTCAGACTGAACTCAAGGCAAGCATTAGTGAATGAATCGACCATCTGCTGCAGTTCATGCTCAGTGTGTGCCACAAAAGTTGCATCATCGGCATAAAGGAGCTCCCGTTATGAGTACCCGTTTCGTCCTACTTTGTGCCTTGAGACGGGCCAGGTTGTAAAAGTTGCCATCATACCTAGTATGCAATAGCACGCCCGATGGATCCGGAACAGCCGGATCAGATTCTCGAGAGCGAGCACCATTGAATCGCACGGTTGCAAGCATCCCGTTATGGAAACCCCGGAAGATCGCCAGCAGGGTGGGGGGCATCCAAGGCGCTGCAATACATAGAAAAGACCAGAGCGGTTCGCGATGCTTTTGTTAAGTCCGTAGAGACCATGTAGAGAGGACGCTGCTGCTCCACACACTTTTCCTGCAGCTGGCGGGCAGAGAAGATCATATCCAATGTCAAACGGCCTGGGCAGAATCCACACTGGCTCTCTGGCAAGATCTGGTCAGCTATGCGCTACAATTGCGGCAAAACTGAGCGAGCAAGGCATTTTCCCGGTAGGCTCAGTAATGAGATGCCTCTGTAATTATTGCAGTCCTGACGGTCGCCTTTGTTCTTATAGAGAGTTATGATGTTCAAATCTCTCAGGTCGCTAGGGATGCACCCCTCCCTCCAGCAACATCGATATAGATGGTGAAGGCAACTGACAAGAGACGCACCACCACACTTGAGCAGTTCTGGCGGTATACCATCGCTGCCAGGTGACTTGTTGTTCTTCAACATTGCAACAGATCGCTCTATCTCCCTCAGTGCTATCTCAGTCCAGAACGTCAAGACGTGGCATCTGCGGCAGAGCTGCCCCCATAGCTTCCAAGTCAGCTTCGACCGGTTTAGCGTAGTGTTCCATCCAACGTGCCAGTTTCCCAGGCAAATCAGTAATGACACTGCCGTCTAAAGCACGCAGGGGAGCAGTTTTCTTCAGAGTGGGTCCCAGAGCCACAAAAATTCCTCCAAACTTCCCACGCACTTCTCCACTCTACAACTGAGATCTCTTCAGTGATTCTCACATGCTTCTCGCGTCAGGCGTCTGACGTTGGTCTTGGCAGACCGAAAACGAGCAGATGAAGTGGCGTCACAGCTGTGTAAGAGCTGAAAGCGAGCCGCACGTTTTTCAGCTGGAAGAAGTGTTTCCGTGTTCTCAGCAAACCAATCCGGCTGTTTCTTGTTGCAGAAACCAAAGACTTCTGAGGCAGCCGTAATGACACAGGTCTTGAATTTCAGTCAGGAGTGCAGTCCTCTGCAGTCTCGTCGAATTCAATCAACCGCTGCTGGAAGTCCGACAAGTGACAATCATCCCGCATCAGGCCAGTGTTTAACTTAGGAGCGGGCTTGGGGGGTGCAAAATGAATTTTCTTTGGAACCAATTTAACCAAGCAACGCACAAGAGCATGATCAGTGTCGCAGTTCACTGAGTGCATCTTACGGCACCTGACAACCATACCGACCTGACAACGTCAGACGATTATGTGGTCCAGTTTGTGCCAGAGCCTGGAGCGAGGCTGCATCCAGGTGACTTTTGTCCTGACAGAACCAGCAAAGTAGGAGCCCAGCAAGCAGAGACTGTGGCCCGCACAGAAGTTCAAAAGGCGTTGACCGTTGTCATTTAACTTTCCAACTCAGTGATCTCCAAGAACACCCTCCCAAGCAGCAGAGTCATTCCCCACGCGGGCATTGAAGTCGCCCGGAAAAACCAAGCCGTCGCCAGTTGGCACACTCCGGACAACCTCACAGAGGTGGTGGTAAAAGGCATCTTTTTCCTTTGGTTACGCTGCAAGCGTCGGGGCATAGACCGCGATGAGAGTGGCATGACCCGCAAGGTGCATCATCCGTAGGGACATCAGATGTGGCGAATGAGAGATGGGTTGAGCAATCGTGCCCAGCAGATTGTTGCGTACTAAAAACTAGATTCTATGCATTGGACAGTGACCATCCGGATATCCGCACTAAAAAACAGTGAAGTCCTTCTCTCGGATAGAACCAGATCCTGTCAGCCAAGTTTCACTGAGAGCAGCAACATCTATTCGAAGACGAGTGAGCTCGGAGTCAATGACAGCAGACCTGCGCATAGAAGCAGGCAACTCATCAGAATGCACACCCAGACTGCGGACATTCCGACACGCAATCGCAATAGTGGCAGTAGCAGAATGTCGACCTGGCCGCGCCTGCCGTACACATGCACCTTGCCAAGCAACGGAAACCCTACGATGACGCAAGGGCTCCCGAGTTGCCTGACGCTGATTTCTAATTTGCTGTACTTCCATGATGAGAATAGGTTGACACCGCATGTCTGGGCAGGTAATAGAGGGAGTGAATTACTTGCACGGAATAATCACCCTCCTCTGGATCTGGATATCCATGACCCTGGTGAACTGCAAAAGCGGTATGACCAGGTGGATGCCAGATTGCCCCGCAGCATTCAGCTCACTAGGATAGTTGGTCTCCAATGTTAAAGCGTAGCACTCGTCCACCCTTGACTACCCGATGCGCTAGCCATAAGTGACCTTGGAGGTACTACGCCATCTGTGACGCTGCTGCCCACCACAGTTTGCCATTGCTCGCTTTCACTAGCCTGCCCGCACTAGCCTGCCCGCCTGAGGAGACCCTACCAAGTTAATCAAGACCGAAGTCTCTTTAACCCGACGGTGTAGCCTAGTTCCCCCGTGACCATCTCCCACGACACGGACGCAGCAAGCTGGACTTATAGAAATAGAAATGGCCGGCCAATCGTATCGAGGATACCCTTCGATTCACGTGGCTAGCAACCGTGACTCTTAGACGCCTGTACAGGCACATTTACAATCACTCATCTGAGCATTGTCCGCATAGCCAACCTGCGGTTTATACTGCAAATTAGCGCGTGCAGAACTAATTTGTAGTTTTTGAACATGAGTGACTAAACAAGTGTGAACAATTAGTTGAACAAGACTGGACACCCATAATCTCAACCACGATGTTTTGAGGTACTGTGCTAGCTCAGCCATCAGACGGCTTCTAACAGTTTCGTCGTACCCAATTTCCCTCACATGGCTTGGGTTGTCCCGTGGCATATTGTTTTGACGCACTTGCCAATGGTGCCACGAGGCGGATTCGATCCCAGAACCTCGTGATCAGAGCGTAAGCACTCTAACTACTCGGGCACTCGCCCATAACAATAAGTTAAATAAGTCACCCGTCAAAAGTACTGTTGAGTACAAAAAAGGATAACACCAAGGATTGAAGCAATATTAAGCAAGAGTCAGCAATATAGGGGTCAAGCAGATTTTAGATCTGGACGTAGTACGGTAGAACAAATCACAAATCTAAGGATTCTAATTGAAAATCACAGCATGAACATCTTTTACAATTTCATCGATCTCGTCAAAGCCTTGTGTCTGGCATAAAGGCACTCAATGAAGAAATCTCTATCTCTATCTAATGTAGCGTGACCCAGTCTGGGCATTTGCTGTCAGACGTCGCCACTTCTTTCTATTTTCTGCCTTTCTTGTGCACTCTGTTGAGTCCATTTTCATCCAGTCCTTGATGCTCCCCAGTCAAGTCAACCTCGGTCGCCCTCTCGCTCTTTTGCCCTCCACCTTACCCTGTAACAATCTCTTCAGTAGCTCCTTTGCACGGATTGCGTGCACAAAGTTTCTGCACTTTCTTGCCCTGATCGCTGACATCGGCTCTCGCTGCACACCAATTCTCCTCAGTACTTCCTCATTGGTAATGCGTCGGAACATCCACATGTCAAAGACATCCATTCGTTTACTCGACTCCTTGCTAATAGTACAGGTTTCTGACGCATATAACAGTGTTGACAGGACGTAACATTTGATGAGCCTCAGTTTTGTCACCCTCTTGAGCTTACATTTATAAAGAAGTACAACACGAGTAAAGATATAAAACAATTGATACAACATCTTTATGAGAATTCTAAGATCAATGTAACTTCAGTGACCGGTTAAGTCAACAGTTGGAGTAAGACAAAGGTGTATACTTTCACCAATCCAATTTCTTCTTGGTACGAATTATGGATGAAGCCCTAGACGGATTCGATGGTGCTATCCAATGTGGTGGCAGATTGCTGACAAATCTGAGGTTTGCTGACGATATTGACTTAGTAGGTTTAAGTGTTGCCGACCCCCAAGAGTTAACAACAAGGTTGCATGATACAGCAAGAAGCTGCGGGATGGAGATCAGCATAGCAAAAGGTAAAGTGATTACCACATGTCCCACAGATGATTCCCGCTTAGACATCAATATAAAAGACCAGGTCTTAGAACAGGTAGAATGTTTAAAATATGTAGGAGCCATCGTCACAACTAATGAAAAATCAGAAAAAAAAGTGGAGGCATCGCTCAAGCCAGTGCTTTAGTACAACTGAATAACATCTGGGAAGCGAAAGAAGCAACACCAAAAAGACCCCCGAATAAGACTACTGAGAGAAGTAGTAATGTCAAGCCTGCTCTACGCATGTGGAAGGTGAACATGGAATATGAAATCAGACAAAAGAATAAAGGCATTTGAAATGTTACATGCGGGTACTAGGAATAACATGCAAGGAAAGAAAAACCAATGAATATGTAATGGGTTTAATAAAGGAGCAGTTAGGACAAGATCAATATCACGGAATGCTTGTAGACAACATGAAGAAAAGAAAGCTCCAGTATTATTGTGACTATTTGTGTCCCGTGACTGATGACCATTTGTGTTGTATTGAAATGAGTGTTAGATTGTTGCTTTTCTGAGAAACAAATCGTACGTCCAGGGCGGGATCTGAACCCGCGACCTTCTGGTTACCGGGCAGATGCTCTGACAACTGAGCTTCCGGGACGTTGTTTCCCAGAGGTGAATTTGAGGTCATGATATGATGACTGCGTCACTACATTATGGCCACCAAGCAAGAAGAGGGAACACTTTAGCGAATGTTGCTATCAAAGGGAAGATGGAAGGAGTAAGAACCAGAGGACGGCCCCAGAGGCAATGGCTGGATGATCTAAAGGAATGGTCGGGACTAACACATGCACAGATGAAAGAAGCGGCCATGAATAGAGAACACTGGAGGAGCAGTATTGGTCAATGGGTGCACCCACGGCCAAATGGCTAAGGATCAACAACAGCAACAACAACTTTTAAACAGAGTCAGTTTTAAGCATTGTTTTCGTTCTTAAAACATAATCCTAATGAACAAGAAGGCTTCTAGGATTAATCAAATTTTAACATTTTCCATTTTGCGAAATTCAATCCATGCAGAAAGCCACAAATTTACGTACTTGGTAAAAATTGTCCAGGCAAAATAGCCAACATCGCCAAAGAACAATTCAAAGTGATGCCAAGTGATTCAACGCAGCTGTTAATTATGAAGGAAATGAGTCCAAATGAGGAAGCCTTACTGTACTCAAGTACTGCAGTCATATACGGCAAAAAGAAATGGCGAAAGGTAAAGCAATGAAGTAGTCAGTTGTATTAAGTCTATACACAAACCGTAAATGTACTACTCTATGGTCAAGTTTAAGGTCTACAAACGAAGGGCTCTTGGACTGTATCATAGCACTTTGTAGCGCTTGTAATTGAAACGAAAATATTCAACCAGGTTGCAAGGAAGCCTTCCCACTCTCATATAAAATTTAGTGGTTTCAGGACGTTTTTAAAGATATGTGTTTTTTGTCAAGAAGTTCGCATCACTTTTATAGTCAAAGTTGTGTTTTTAGCTTTTCTAATTAAGACAACAGGTATGATAAAGAATTAATGTTGATCTATCTCTTTATCTTCAATGTAAAATTTCGGTTACTATTGTGCTATTGAGATATTTTCGCAAAGGGGGTAACTGGCTAGGATCAAAAGACCCTGATTCGAGTTACAAATTGCTATTCACGAACAAAGGCTGCTCCTATGTCACTTGTAAAAGAGGGTGTTAATTTACTTTTTTAGTCAGAGCAGGAGCATCAGTTCTCCAACTTAATTAATAATATAATTATGCATTGTCAATCAAGTCAATATGGCCAGCATGAACTTTTCAAGGCCTTTTCGACAACAGATCAACATCAATGCATGTTCAACTTCAACTAGGGGAGATGTGGATTTACACCTTGGGGTAGATCATCCTCAGGCTTCAACAACCCTATACTTATTTTCCATGGCAATAGTAAGTGTATCCCATTTCAAGTATCAAGGGAAATTTTTGTATCATCCGTTTCTTGTCCTATAGTCTAAACACATGTTCTACTTTTCTATTATTGTAATATACCACTATTATTTAAACTTATAATTGTAATGTTGATTTTAATTTGTAACTGATCATGGATAAGGTATATCGAAAACATGTCTTACAAATTCACAAAAATAGTCGAGTATATTAAATGTCTTATCATCGAAAGGTACTTACCTTGCATTTC
>JANTCA010004013.1:0-10443 GCA_024741275.1 Chironex yamaguchii | reverse complement strand
GACCGAGCCAAGTGGTGCAGGGTTGTGGAGGTAGCAAGGGGCCTGAGTGCCTAGGCATATGATGATGATGATGATGAGATATAGATCACAAACAGATGATTACCTCGTTGCTAAATTATTTACTGAAGAATTAAGAGGAAGTAACTGTGAAAACAGCTTGTTGTTAACAATTTTGTTGATTCATAAATTAGGGTGAAGAGTTTAGGGTTAAAACTGTCAGATAATTTTGAAAAATGGTATGGCTTTGAACAAAGGCAGGGAATCGGAGTGGGTATTCTGATTTGAAATAGCCTTCACAGTTTAATAATTGGTTCTATATATTGATTCAAATGTTTGCGCCTAAACAGTAACGCCGTGCTGTAAGTATGCATGTCAATGTAAGCTTAGTAAAAAGCTTTCTGATTTTAAGGATTGCGGAAGTGGTAGCCAGTTTTTTTAAATTTGTCGGAGAGAGCAGGAGAAAGCGAAATAGGAGTTCGAAGAGCAAAAAAAGCTGAAGAGGTAAAAATAAAAGGACGAGATGAGGAGGTGAGGATGTTTTGAATATGCTTGGTAGGGAAGGTATGAACAATGTGTAATCGAAGATGATGATCATTTAGGGGGAACATGGTATCAAAGAATAAAAAGTGAAGGAACAAATGGGTGGGAGAACAATTGATGATGGGCAAGGCAAAACGGAGAGCAGAACATGCGACAGAAAAGTAGGAGGAAGGATAAGGAAGCGTTAGACAAAAGGAAATATGTATTAAGTAAAAGATTAAGGGGTTGGAAAGTAGGGAAACGAACAGAAAAAGCTGATAGGAGGAGCTGGAAGAGTCAGAGATAAAAGACATGGGGGAACAAGGTTACGTGGAGGTAGGAAGCATCAAATGACGAGGAACTGAGTGAAGAATTCAGTCAAAAGGAAGTGGACAGAGAAAGGTAAAATAGTTTGGTCCAGGTGAAAATTATGAGAGGAATAAAAGTTGTCTCGTAATGAATTTTGTAACACGCAGATCGTTGAGGTATGTAGTAGAAACTAAGAAGGGTGGTGGAAAAGACGGAGATTAGTGGTTACGAAAATGGAAGACAAAGAGTGGATAGGAAAAGACATGTTCGAGATTGTATTCTAGTGATGACAGTTACGTAGTTTGATGTCCCACTGATATACGGGGTGCGCCTACTGATTATATTTAAGATGGATGAAAAGAATGTAGGGATTAATGAACTTAAACAATTGGAGAGACAGTGCGAGCGTAACTGAAAGAAAGGTGTAAGAAAGCAATAAAGAAACAATGTACATGACAGGTAAGGTAGGGTACAAGATCAGGAAGAAGAACAAGAGGTAGAGATAAAAGATTGGCAACTGGAAAACAAGCATATCAACTAGTAAAAAAATGAAAGAAGTTATGAAATGAACTCGGAAATGGTGGCAGGGTAAGAATGCTTAGGTGAGAAGCGAAGAATGAACAAAAATGAGCATCCAAGCTCTCGTGATCTGTGTCACCTACGGTTTATACTTACTTCTCTACTTCAGCAAAATAATGGAGTATGGCACCAGCAACTTCAGCAAGTAAGTTCCAGCAAGTGGCTTTAATTTTCTCTAATTCTCACCATGTGTGATCAAGAAAAGTATGTGAGGGCGTGACGCAATTCTTTTAGGCCTTAAGCAATGAAATTCAAAAAGTTCAAAAAAACCGTCAACGTTGCGCTTACCAGCTTTGTCAATTCAGTGTGGGAATTTGTAAGCCAATTTTTTCATAATCTCAAGAAACACATCAAAACGCTCGTTTGATATGACTTGCATTCCTGGTCGTTTTTGTATTCAACTAAAATATTTGTAACAATACCTCCACTTTGAGACGAATCAAATTTATGAAAGGCATTACTTTTTAGCACTTCAGAGGGAAAACAGCGCCAAAGAAAGAAAAAATCATTGGGAATAGGAACATTTTTATTCTTTCCTTGTACTACAGACATTCAATTTTAGTGTCCTTAAATAAGTAACAGGACTTAAGTCACTCTGTAACTGAGTCATGAAAGACCAGTAAACACAGCAATAAAGCCCTCTGGGGCTCCTGGGTGTTCAGAGGGCCATGTACCCAGTATTCCGTCATTCCGCGCCTTATATATTTTCCTGCAAATTTAGAGGACCAAGTCCAAGTAGTTGGCCCATCAACAAAACGTGAAGCAGTTAGCTGTTATAATTCACATCTGCATTATTTATGCAGTAACACATAATTCATGATAAATATGTAGTTTCTAACGCATACGTATCAGCATACGGAATAATAATAAATTGGAGACTATGCTTTTGCCTTTTCGACCAAAAACGGTTTTACACGTGCTTATTATTGGAGACAAAATATACAAACCGCAATGGCTAACTAGTCTAGATATAAAGCAGCAATTCGGGAGGTTAAAACTTCAAAAAGTGTTCCCGGGTTTTCGCTAGGAAACAATGCCTACGCGCAACGCAATTTCACTCATTAGAAGATGAATATAACCACAGACACTGCAACGCAGAGAGCACAAATGTTAATGATCACCAGTAAGTCAGATTTTAAAATTCAAGTATACGCAGTAGCAAGACAAAAGGAACACAAAACTTATCAAAAATAATTTACAGCAGATGAGTTTTCATTCAACGACAGTTTCTAAACACTGTGGTAGAAAGGAGCCTATCTGCTTAGCATAACAAATTTGCAAAATTGAAGTTAACATGATAGTCGAAATTGAAGAATGTCTGATGAGGCAGCGTAAAGCATCAACCATAAGAATACCAAGCTTTAAAAAAGGGAGTATGGGAGATGCTCGTGTATGTAGTGGGAAAATTGTTAACAAAGTTTATCCGATGACACGATAGTCTCTTAAGGTCTTATGCACACAGCATATGATTGCCATTGACAAACTATCAACAAATTAGTCATCAACATAACTTAAGTCACACTCAATGGATCTAAGTCATTCACTGACGTAGAACGGAATCGAAGAAAGAAACTTTCAATCTTTTGTTATTGCTAAACAGTCAGCTCCAGTTTTTCAATGCCTCGTTGGAAAAAGAATTAAACAAGTGATTTACTGAAAAAAAATTAGATAGTAAATCAGTTGGAATTACAACGGTACCGTGGTAAAACCATGCGTTACAATGAAAACCCTTTCATCGATTAACCCCTGAACACTGGCAAATGGACGAAAAATCCCATGTTCGTATATACATATATTAACTAACACATGAAGCGGATAACTACAATGATTTGGCAGAAAAAAATAAATGGCAGAGAACAAGTGATGAAAATTAACGCGTACTTTGTTCATATTTGACTAAAGAAAATGTAAGATGCAACGCAATGGCCAAGACGGGATTTCGGAAATAACCAAAATATGGAAGAGACATTCTGTCGTATTACTGTACGAAGCTGTGAACAGATCTTCGGACCCTCCTTTGAAGAAATGTAATGAAAGCTCTTTTTAAATACATACTTTAAATATAAGTAGTCTGGAAAAATAGTAAAAGTACTTAATTCCAGTTGACGACTTAGAATATTTCCTACTGTTGAAAAAGAAAAGGTATAGCGCGAATGAAGAATATACGATACATAAGCCTATTTGTCTTTTATGACATTTTGTATTGCAGTTTAGCCACATAATTTGTCAAGATTTAGATTTATAGAAATTCAGAAAAGAAAGCAGGCAACGTCTTCTATCCACAACTTGACAATAAATATCACACTGTAGCAATACGAGACATGCCAGGTACTGCTCATGATCAGCACTAGTTACTTCTTGTAGACTAAAGTTTAAACGGTTCTGCTCTCTTGAAGTTGGCAAAGTGCAATATCAATCGATCAAACTTTCGCCCGGGAACATGATATCAGGTTCAGATATACAATTCAGACCAGATCCCTTCCTTTACTTCGGAATCACAGAGGGGGCAAACAAAATGAAAACTGTATTACATTACCATATAACCCAGTTTTAGTAAACAAAACGGGCTTAACACAGTTTTTCAAAGTCATATAATGTTCTACATATATGAAAAACAACAACAAAAATCTTAAGAATTGGAGGCTTCCGAACCTCATTTTCTGCTATTTACCAGTCCCCAACCTCGCTGTCAAATCAATAAGGGTTACTATAAACGCATTTATTAACAGACTTCAACAGAATGCCTCTTTTAAAGGTTCATAAGTACGTAACGTACCTCAAGGGGAAAAATGAAGGGGTCTCTCTGAGATTCAAAGGAGTAATGCATTAACAAAAAAACACACCTAAGGTGCGAGTACAAAGTTATTTCTCAATCGTCATGTGCCATTGACGGCATCTGACTATAAGGTGAATTGCGATATTGAACATTTGCTTAGGGATAACTACCATTAAAAAACTAGAAATAACAGACCCAACACATCTTGAGCTACGCATCGCCTTTAAGAAGACGTATGGAGAGTCCTTGTATATCTGACTTAAGTGTTCAACTCTAAAGAGCCGGCAAGTAAACAGCAGCTACAGCTATCGTGCAGTTGATAGTAACTTATATCACATGCTTTAATCTCAAGTTCAAACGATATTACTTGCCTTTCACAGTGCCCTCCCATAACGTATCCAAACAAGGTCACTACAATACACTACAAAATATCTGCTATTAGCAACCACAATATACTTGGTTTACGGTATCAATACTCTACATCGTTTTTTGATACTATCATAACAATAAACTTGCTCTGTTGTAGTCCATATGCACATTGGTAAGCTTGTGGTTCTATTACATGACAGTAAGGTGAATTATCTGTATAATCAAGGCCAACAGTAGTTCTGTAACCTGATTACTGTCCAGCACACATTGAATTAACCAAATTATGAAGTAAGCAGAAACCATCAAGACTGCATGACTGACTACACATTGTATATACACAGGTAGCCACTGAACAAATATCACGTGCATACACAATGTGTACAAAGACTTAAACATGTATCAGCTCTAGCTTGTAAAACTACTCACTAAACACCCACATCGAAGCAGAAAGTTATCTTGCTGAATCTAATTCTACAACGTTATTGTTTTTAAGTTATGTTCAAAGATGACAGGCAGTTTTTTAACACTTACCTCTTGATTTCAACTGGAGAATGTGAAAACTTCGTTTTTAGAAAACGTAGATTCTTTTCTTCGTAGTCAGAGTGGGATGTTAGAAGTTTAGAGTACGTCAAAGGTTTTATATACCGTTCAATTAGTTTACTGTTAGTACTAGGTAAGTACTTCAAGTGCTCCCCAATTGAAACACCGACCATCTTTTATACCAATTATCCAAGATGAAATAACACATTGTCAAAATGGCATTAGGCCACTGCCTATATATCATAGTCAAAAAGCAGGAAAGCTATTATCAATTTACGTCAAACTCTACAACAGCGACACAGAACAAATGCTGTTTCATTACACATAAATAGACACTTGCTAACTTTTCTGGATCTTAAATCTGGTCATAACAACATTCTGTTAATTATCCGCACTCCAAAACTGTTTTCACAAATCGCATTATTAAATCGAGTTACTTAACCACCAACAACAAACAGTACAAGCCAGGAAAGACATAATGGTTACTGACAGCAACTTTAAGTGGGAATACCCTAGACCCACCACGAGTTTCCAGGTATTGCAACATCACTCTCTAATACATGTTATCTATTACTGTATAGCTTTCCAATGGGAGGCCTAGCATATATCCAACAAATGAACGACAAACAACCATCCTTGCCAACCCGGTCCACTCAATTATTAAACACCTTTTAAATTCCACTTATACTATTGCCAATTTAATCACCTCATCTATAACACAAAGCTCAAGAAAGGGGCAAACAAAACTCAGATTTGCACTAAATGATTTTGTAACCGTACTTCTTCAGCATCTAGGAACTACGTCTCACGAGCTGAGAGGCACAACAACTTCTACATAATTGACAGGGAAGTAACCAGCTCTGCCATCAATGGTTCCCTCAAACCAATTTTCGTCAATCTGGCCAGTTAGCATGATAGTATCTCCCTCCCGGAATCCAAGCTCGCCTTCATTTTCTGTGGAAAGAAAACGTATGAATCCTATTATAACAGTAACATAGCTAGTGCAAATGAAAAATGCACGCAATATGATGCTCTCTAATGCATATTGTGCACGGGTGATGAAAAAAAGATGGAAGTTGTTGTTTTAATCTGCTCGTAAACTAGTTCTCTGGTAAACTGGTTATTGGTAGGCCATAAAAATAATTAGTCACCAGTTTTCATCAGTTAGTTGGCAATTATCTACGACGGTCAGTCGTTTATTCTGTCGCACGCACGCATACTTGCACGTAAACAGTAAGTCATTTAATTAGTCAATTAGTCGCCTAACTTGTAAGCTATTACGAGTATTTCGTCACGCATTCCTCGTATACTCTTGTTCCACTCACACTATAGAAGATGAATCACAAACTACATACCAGGCTCAAAATCAAACAAGGCTCTGCAGGATGGCTGATCCGCCGGTCTTGATGTGGGAAGGCTTATGTGCTGATGTTGAGGCGAAGTCGATGATGGGCTATGAAACGAGATATGGTCACTACCCGAGTCACTTATGTTATCATCCATATGCTTAGGAGTAAAGGTTCTCCTTTCAGCTCTGGGCCTACTTGCTGCATCAGACATCCTGAAAAGAAACAAACGTTATTTAAAAATTTGCATTCTGGAATATATTAATAAAGGAACTCAGGGTCACTATGCTGCACGCGCTTTCTTCGCCTTGCGACCAGATGGTTCTAGCAATTGCTCGCCATTTCTGCCTGTCTGAGTTGCAATAACTTTGTCATGCCCCAAGGTGTTACCCTATTTGGTGATAGTTAGGTATTCCGTTATCTCTTCCAGGCTTATAAGCTGAATATAGGCGCATACTTTTCCAAATCTCGGAAATGTCGACCTTCATTATTAATCAACCTATAATCTTCTATCACCATGCTTCGCAATATCAATATCCAAAATGCTTTCTCCCATTCTATACGTAATCACTATTATGTATACCAAATGCTGGCATTTCAAATTGGAAAAACCAACACAAAGCAACGCTCCTTGAAGTGGTGCTAATATCACTGTATCTGTCTGTCTAGGATTAACGAATACCTTTATAGAAAGCAAACCTACGTAAAACAGCACACGTAATTAACAGGTAGAAAAGGAAAACGATTAAAATCGCCTTGAAAATTTGCGACATTGCGCTAAAAATATACCTAAAAGCTTTTTTCGTCTGACACTCTTCAGAGTATGAAACGCCAGAATTAATTTTTCATATCCTCCTTCCTCCTGTTTTTCCGTCGGCGTCGGCGTCGGCGGTGTAAATTTACCCTGCCGTGCATGACCTTGCCCACTCGGCACTTTTGACGGTAAAATATCTCCTCCATTTTTTATTATTTCTTCCGTTAATGGTTAGTTGTTATCTATGTTAGTGGTTAGTGATTTAAAAACTAACAATTTGAGTAGCGACAAATGAAATCCTCGGATCAATATCCTTTAAGAAAAGTGCTTTGTGGCTTAATCATGTTTGATTATCATGTTCACCCTGGTTTAAGCCCTTCTTTTCTATACAGGACATTACAATAGGTTTTGGGGTCTGTTGGTTTCCTTTGTGATGATGCTGTTGCTTGAATCTCTGAAGAGATAGGAAGTAGTTAGTAGAGGAAGAAATTTGTTCCCTTCGTTTAGCGTGGTTAGTTGCTTGAAGGAGAGCTGTACTGGCTTCTTTGGAGAACTTATGGATATTGATAGTGTGAGTACACGAATTAATTATTATGTCTTACTACGTATATAAAACAACTTTGATGAAATAATTTTAATTAAATAGGTTCCTTATAATGATATTGAATGTTTCCTGGGAGACAAGTCTCTAAATTTCGTTCCACTTAAACTTTCCTTGATCGAATGAACCGAGTATATTATCTTGGAAAAAAAGGTTTTTATCTAAACTTCCCAAGGGCTAGGCTAAATTCGTTGAGTGCTCTATATTTTATTTGACGTCACCCTGTTTTAACACACGTCACGCACACTGCAGCATCTTTGGACGGAAACATTTCAAACCGAAGCGTAAAGATGCATTATCTGAGAGCAAATGTTAAGAAGTTACGTAGTCCTATCCTTGGGCTTTTTGGGGGACACGAAAAACCACTTCACGATCAGATATACATTCGTTATCTACCTTCAAAAGGGATGAGGTCAGTTTTGAGAAGACCTGCTTTACGGTCTGGCATTCTAGTAAGAGGTGGTGTGAAGTACTTTCTTTTTGCATGCACAGTCGGTAAGTTGAAACGTCAGAAAGAAAAGTATATGCATATGACAACCTATTTATACGAAACATGTAGCAAAACTAGCCAATCCTAGTCAAGAACGGAAACAAAAAAAAAGAGAAAATGAAGAAACACATCATTATTGGAAGAGTCCAAGTGAAAAGACGAACTCTTTCTGCCTCAAAGTACTGATTTTCTTGTTTTAATGTAGACAGACTCCAATACACTTCCTTGGCTAGGCAATGTTGCTATCGGCATAGACACACAGATTAAAAAAGTTTTAGATAAGTGTTTCTGTACTGTCAATCCAAGAACTGTTTTCACGACTAGGAAGATCTTGCCATCCATTCACACGGATTGTGTACATACCACACACAAAAGCTTAGTAGTATATGAACTTTTGTGCGGATGTGAATCTAGGTATGTAGGTCGCACTTCTCGAAGATCGGGTGACAGGACCAAACAACATGTTCCAGCCACTGTACGCCAAGCATCAATTCCTCCAAGAGAAAAGCCATCTCGCGCTTTCAAAGCGAACTGCCAAAACATGCGATTCTGCCATAGGCCAACATTTACAAAAAGACTCAGATTGCGCCAAAATATATAAGGACGAGAATTTTCGGATAATTGGCACAGATAGATGTGTCTACATTAAGACGAGTAAAACCGATACTCTGTAGGCAGAAAGAGTTCGTTTCGTCACGTGGACTCTTCCAATAATGTTTTTTTTCTTCATTTCCTCTTGCTCAGTTTCCTTTCTTGTCTAGTATTGGCTAGTTTTGCTACATGTTTCGTATAAATAGGTTGTCATATACATACACTTTCCTTTCTGACGATTCATACGCTGAAGAGTGTCAGGCGAAAAAAGCTCTTAAGTATGATTTTAATGCAATGTCGCAAATTTTCAAGGCGATTGTCAAGTTTTGTACCACATAAAGATTGTTCGAACAACCGAGTATGACCGAGTCCTGACAACCGGTAACAATGGGCAAACACAAGCACATATGCTATTCCGTACATCTGCATTAAATACACTCATCGATCAGAAACTCGCGCCATCATGTGGCACATTGAAAGACAGATGAGCAAGGTCATATGGAATGACTACACTCTATAGTATACAGATGCCGAAGAAAACAACAACAAGACGCAAAGTCAAACTGTTTAACACAATACTTCTGTAAGCACGTAAGACTGCCTACAATTCAATGCACAACTTCATGAAGGCGTCAATCTTTTTAATAAAACGTGATGGCATTTAAAGCAGCATCTATAAGACTCTATATTCAGTTTCATGAATACTGTGGATAAAATATTTTGGGCGGCATCACAAGGCATACATAAATTTCATATGACGTGCGCGTATTACAGATGACATGCACCTATTGCATACGACGTGCACCTATTGGATATGAGATGCATCTAATGCATACGACATGCACCTAATGCCTACGACATGCACCTAATGCCTGCGACATGCACCTACATCTAGCACTTGGTAGGTCTACTTGCAAGTTAGTTCAATTCACGACATGAAACTTACTTTTCATTTAGAGCCGTGACGAGACCTTCAAGAACTTGCGTGCACTCTTTGTGATAATCACGAAGAGCCTCTGCAAACTCGTAAAGATGGCCAATGTTTTCAACCTAAGAAATATCAAAATGCGATATTTTGATAAAGACTGACACTACACCACTGTCATCTACTAACAATAAAGATGCAATAGCCAAAAACAATTAGTAAAGGAGGCAGAATCGTAATGGCCTAACGATAACAACCACCCAAAAACGAATATGGTCTCATTGTTGAATGGACCATGAACAAGACTTACACTTGTAATGGCTAATCTAATGAGTCACTGCTTCTTTACTTTCACGCCAAAACAAATTTTCGATCACGCCTCCTTAATTAAGCAACCATTCCCAATGTATACTCCCACCCTTGGATATACCTTCAAAAGCAAAGAAGGTTCTCCATATATCACGAAGTTCTGCCATATAAAATCCCTCAATGCTTAACATCCCTTCCCTTCGAATTACTGTTGAATACGTACTCATCTACAGCAAGAAAGTTCTACATCTACAGAAGTGTTCCTTATTTCAACAGGGTAATTTCTCTGCGGCGGGGGTGGAGGAGGCTTGGAGTTGGGTTGGGTTGGGTTGGGT
>JANTCA010004012.1:0-10444 GCA_024741275.1 Chironex yamaguchii | reverse complement strand
ACTTTTTGTTAATGGTAATTTTTCGGAACACAACCTCAATTTCACCTATTGGTATATATGTGACTTGGCATGTTAATTTTGTGTAACATTGTTTATTCTTTTAAAAGTACTGTTTTCATTGTGCTTGTAATACATTTCAATCTTGAGAGATTCTCAGTCAGTCTACTTGCTAATGCTTTTTCCTTACTGTGATTTCTCAATGTTAAGGATGTGCAAAAGGACCAATAAAGTCTGGTTATATACACTTGATATCTGGGCAAAAACAAGTAAGTTTAGAGTATGTTTTTTTGTGACTTGATATTATTTTTGTTCAATATATTCATGGCTGGTTTTTTACACCTTGAAAAACCATGGGTAACTATTATGCAACTTTTAGCTTTTCTTTAAAAGTATTTGTAAATGTTTGTTAAAGGAGCCTTTCTTTTATCTGTTGGCACAGAAGTTATCTCTAGGTGTTACATATGGGGCTTTTTCTCCGAATACTATCTTCAGGACTATAAACCTCATCTTTTGATTTCATGTACATTGATAATTTTTTTATGCTTCACTCTTAAACATTGTTGCTATCTCAGTGTTAGTTCACATGAACTTAAGCATTGATCAAATATGCAAGAACAGTATTCTGATGTCAATACTGTCAAATGGTCAAAGAATGGTGTATTTTAGATCAATTTTTATATACTATGAGGGATTACTGTTGAGAACTTTATGCATATATCAAAGTAAGTATTGTATCTAGGTTAATGTATGATGCCTGTGTAGCTGCTTTTTAAGCTCTGCTCTTCAGGAGTTTTGAAGTCTTCTTTATGCAGCATTTGTATAAGCCATGGGAATCACATAATTTGCTATATTTTGTTTTCATAACCACAGTAATGCTCCAGTCCATGCACAGAACAATGTCTGCATCTTAATCTTCTTTTAGATATGTGAATGATGGAAGACATTCTATTTTTGTTGTTTTGTCAATAGTGATCAAAAGTTCTTTCCCACACCAATTTGGTGTATAAGGTAGTGCCAATCTCCATTTCATTAGCCTTTGAGCCACAGAGTCCTGCAGGCACAATGAATGCTGCAGTAGGTGGCTGGCCCACTTGTAGCTCTATGTGTTTAACTCCCATAATCCCATATGTGCTGAGTGCTAAGTAGGGAATTATTATCTACCATTTTTAAGGTCTTTGGCATGAGCCAGTCATGGATTTGAATCCAGAACCTTCTGCATGCAAAGCAAGTACTCTACCACTATGTTATTGCTGCAGTACTGATATCAAAATTTTGGTACAATTGTCTTTGTAGGCACTTCTGGTTTCACTTACCTCAAGGACACCAGGTAATATTTAATGAGTTGCCAATAAGTAGCAAACTCGATAAAACTAGCACATCTGCTGTTGTTTTCCACTAACAGATGTAGAAATTAAGAAGAAATAGTCCAAATAGTTTATGCTGAGAAGAGTATTAAAAAGTCAGGTTGAAGGAGAGTGTGATGCTTATCAACAGATTGTACAATCTTGTAAAGAAGTGCAAAAGTTGTGAGTTTTTAAACTGTGACACTTGTGGACATTTAGTTTGATTTAAGATGTCCGTTTTGTATGTTTCATAGCTAGAAAAGATTGATTAGTGGCGTGGTCATTAGTCTTTTAGAAGGAAGAATGCCTGTAGATGTTTGATTACCATAAAAGGAGTAAAAGAAAATGAGCAGGTTATCATAGCAACTTGCATGACATAGAGGAAAATGGTTGTCTAGTTGGTTTCAATCATTGGTAACAAATCAGGTTGCACTGCAATTTTGATGAAGAAACATTACTTTGAAGCATGTTGTATCAGAGCAGTACCATGTAGAGGCATGTATCCAGTATTTACAGTGGCTTGGTATATGATAGGCATGTAAATATGTATCCTTGAGAGTGATAGGTGAATTTAAGTATGGGTATTGATAAAGGTAACACTCTTTGTCACCATAAGAAGAAGTAACATCATATGTTATATGTTACATGTTAATGCTAATTCCCTATAGATTATATCTGGTATAATTCATAACGATAACCATTTTTTCCTGTAATTGAAGCTGAGATTTTGTATTAGGAGATTCAACATTAACATCACAGTAAAACAAAGGGCCAAAATATGTAGCATCGGACGAAATAATATTAACCTTGCCTGAACTCCAAAACTTTGTAAGTTGTCCCTGGCATTAAATGGATTTTCCTTGTACAGCTACTATGTGTAGAGCTCTTTGTGCTTCTTTGTTCACCATTGTGTCTTACTGCCTATTGTTTCTAAATTTGATGCAAGCAACTTTGTTACGTCATGTCAAGCAAATTCCTTGCAAAGTCTTTCATCAGTAGTATTAAGTTGGCTCTCTTAGTGTTGAAATTGTTTTGAAAAATAGAACAAGTCAAAATACATTTGAAAAGGGGATATGATAAGTGGCTGTCTTTTAATAGGATTTTCTGTTTTACTTTAATGTTATGCTAAACCAGTTTTTGGGATTGAGAGGGGTTTGCATTGAGCAGGAAACTTTATTCAATTATCAGATAGAAAGCAGTAGGTGATCCATCAGTGGTATTTTCAAATATGTAACATATAAGGAAATGTCCTCTGAGCTTTTTTGTAATGTTGCTAAAGTTATTGGTTATTTGTACTGAAGTCTTTAAGAGAAGTGATGAAGCCAAAATAGTTGCATAAGAAATCTGTTTTTGGTATAAGTGAAAGTGCACACTTAAGTATGTAATTTTGTCTTTTATATGATATATCTGATAGTTAATTGATGATTCTTGTAGTTAAAGACAATTTGCATGAATGTTTCATTAAATTACTGTATATTGTTTAATGTAACCCTTCAATACAATCTAAGTTGAGATTTGCATGGTCAGTTGTTATGTTTTGTTCTTTGTCATGCCATTATTAGGTGTATTTGCAAGGGGCTATGCAGCTGAAGCAGCAAAAAAAGTTTTTGAAAGAACAAAGCCACATGTAAACATCGGTACTATTGGGCATGTTGACCATGGTAAAACAACATTGACAGCAGCCATCACTAAAGGTATGACATCTTTTTCGATGTATAAATATGCCAAGTTTTTTTGGCAGCTTGTATGGAAGTCACTTAATAATGTTCTTCTGTCATGCAACAGATGCAACAGGTTTTGAACTATAATGTAATTTTTATCTTGAAATGTTTCTTTCTTCAACAAATCTTTGCCGTACGAAAGCAACAAACAACAACATTTTATTGAACTAGCCTGGCAAAGATAGTGTGAAAGTGTTATAAATGTTGCTGCTAAAAGGGGGAAACAGATCTTTTGCTCGTGGATATTGCTAAAATTGGTTTTTTGTTTAGAATGATTAAGCATTTGTAGAGTTCCAATATTCTTTTTAACCTAGGATTGATAAAATGAGCAAGACTGATATAAATCACACATTTGGATAAAACCTGCAAACCTTGGTGAATAGTCATGCTAGGACTCAATACCCCTAAAAATACAGTAACTACCGTGTTGTCTTTTGATCTACATGATTTCTATGTAACATCTAGTCACATTCAAAGCTTAGTTAAACAACTAATGAGAATGTAATGCTTGAGATATCAATTCTTTTCTAGCTTCAATTTGTCTTTTGGTGACATAATGGGCAGAAACACAAATATTTTTTTTTCAACTGCCCCTCCCTTTCCCTGAAAGTATCCTGCGTATGGCCATGTACTTGATAGCAGGAAGATACTAATAGTATCTGCCAGAGTGGATTCAAATTTCAGTCCTTAGGTGTTAGTAGTTTACCATCCGAGTACAATGTGAGGCAGCTAAAATCACCTATAGTCAGTGAAGGCTATGATTTATTATATTCAACTGAAGTTGAGGCATAATTGTCATGAACAGATTCCCTGTATTGAAATATATTTGCTGAAGGGCTTGTTTGTAACTTGGTTAAATTTCATTTTTTCAGTCCTGTCTGAGTCTGGAGGAGCAAAGTATAGAAAATATGATGATATTGACAATGCACCCGAAGAAAAGGCCAGAGGGATTACCATTAATGCAGCCCATGTTGAGTACGAAACAGCAAGTAGGCATTATGGCCATATTGACTGCCCTGGACATGCTGATTATATCAAGGTTTGTCTAGACGTAGCTAAGAGCCATTCACTTTGGCATATTCTATTTGGAGTTGAAAGTATATGGTGCATTACATGTTAGTTAGTTAGGCGGAGTAAATAGCTTAAATATTTATTTGTTTACTTACATACCACTTCACTCAGTGTGCTTATTTATTGTCTTTCTCATTTAGTCATTCATTTCTTTGTTGACTTCTTTATTTATTTTTCTATTTATTTTATTTCATTTTGTTTTATTTTATGTATTTATTTATTCATTTATTCATTCATTCATTCATTCATTCATTCACTCATTCATTCATTCACTCATTCATTCATTCATTCACTCATTCATTCATTCATTCATTCATTCATTTATTTATTTATTTATTTATTCATTTATAATTTTATTTATTTATTCATTTATTTATTCATTTATTCATTCATTCATTCATTCATTCATTCATTTATTTATTTATTCATTCATTCATTTATTTGTTTATTTATATCCGATAGCAATTATCTCTCTATGCCTCTTTCGCCATACACCATTGCAGTTACTAGATCTTTCTGCAAATTGGATTGATAAGCAATCTGACCAAAGTACTTGAAATTACAGTATTTGATCTGATTCCCTAATCTCTAGTTCTTTTTAAATCTGATCACACTCGGCATTCCTCTCAATCAACCTATTTGTAGCATCAGTTATGATATATCTAAAATACTTTCATTTAGAGCTCCGATTTAAATCTTCTACAAAACTGAGTTCTACAGAAGATTCAAGTCGAAACGTTTAATGAAGAAATATTTTATGTTATAATGAACCTTATAGGTCACAAATTTGACACTAAAACGTATTTCCTACCCAAAAGGGAGATGTAAATACAAACCTTGTCTTCAACGTATACTTTCAAACACGTCATGAAGTGTGTCTGAAAGATTGAAATATGGAATAGAAATAAACGTACCTGGGCATAGCACAATTCTTCGTAGGCTAAACCCGAGTTAATATCAACCTGTGTATTAAAATGAAGAATAACTTATCACCATAGCAACACAAGAGAAAAACAAATTAGCAGCAATGGGTAAAAAAAAATTTCCAACGAATGCAATGCAGATGCTCTAAGAAGTTAAGACTGCCTTATGAATTAAGTCAGTGATACTACAAGTCCTCAGTCATTTTGCATAAATTGTGGCGTGTAAAAAGTAAGAAGGAAGTCTTAATCTTTCAAGACAAACATGACATCCCAGTCGAAACTTTTCACTGCAGTAGAAGCTGAGGATGTCATCTTTCAGTGGTTTGAAGATGAGGAAGAAGACTTAGTTTTGGATAACAGTAGGATAAGCAATTCGTCTGATTGTTCTGAGGATTCGTCTGATGTCTTTTTGGGTGATAATTGTGATGAATCACAGTAAAGATAACAGTGCAGTGGAAATAACCAAAATTTGCAGTGATCTGTTTACTCGAAGCCTACCAAAAAGGCAAGGGAGGAGAACAAACCTGGGCAAAGATTGACCAAGACTCTCAGGACTCTGCAACCCTTAAATTTGAATTTAGTTCAGTGAAATCTCCTGGTGTTTTGCTTGATATTGTGGATTGTTCTTCCACTCGTTCAGATGTATTTTTGATAAACAGGCAAGGAAGGAACCATGGAAAGAGCAAAGATAGTAATGTTGGTTTAAAAAACAGTCCTCAATAGCTCTCTTTGGTGTGTATATGAATTTACTGATGACATTCAAGATTATCTCTACTGTGCATGCGGAAGAACAAAAAAACAACAACAAGGAAATCAGTTGTAGCTGTTTCAACATTTTGGTCTAAAAGTGATGTAACCTTAACAACGACTCAGAAGAAGACATTAGAGAAGCCAGCTTTGATCCATTTGTAAAATCAGTGTATAAATTGATGTGATCGACTTGATCAAAATGTGTCATATTATAATAACCTGCACGGAAAAACAGTAAAGTGGTGGAAGCGAATGTTTTTATGATTATTTGAAGTAACACGGCTAATGCATACATTTTATTTGCACAAACACGTAATAAAGATGAAAAGAAAATGCTGTACAAGATATTCAAGCAACATCTTATAGAGGAATTGTGTGACAAATCCTTTGAGCTTCAGCCCTCTCGTGAAAAGAAACAAAGGAAAGGAACGCCAGTGTCGAGAGATTTGAGGAGAAAATGCACCTCATAGAGCATGTTAAACAGGACAGAAATTGTGTTGTTTGTTATTACAGTGTAGCAAGCATGTAAGTTCAGGATCCCCAGGAGACCTTAATTGCACCCAAAGGAATGCTTTGCTTCTTATAATACCAAATAAGATGTCTTAGGCCGTATCTGTTTCTTTACAAGCTTATCTTACTATTGTAACATTTGTTTACATGAGATATTTACCCTAGTTTTGCGCTAACAAATATGCTTACATAGAAACGAAGAATTTTCAAACTTCAGTCAAAAACACATATACAGTAACAGTGTCTAATAAGTAATGTTTTATATTAAAGTGGCATTTTGAGTGTTTTGAGTGTCCAAATAAACATAGAATGGTAAAGTATATTTGCACCCGAACTGAGTTCCCTATTGATACTCATAAATTTATCTAATTATTGGAGTTGTGACTATGATTAATGGAATATTACCTCACTTCCTCGATTAATTGCTTGTTTAGCTGCCCTCAAAGCAACAGGCCCTTGTGGCAAAATCTGTTCAGCAATTTCAAGTGCTTTCTGATAAGCTGAATCCTTTGATTCTGTTTGATCCACTACATGATCCACTAAGCCAATAGCTGCAGCATCTGTTCCTGAGAGTACTTTAGCAGTGAAGATCAATTCCTTTGCTTTTGCTAACCCTACCAGGCGTGGCAAACGTTGGGTTCCACCTGTAACAACAAGTAACAAGTTATGATTCATCTTGCTGAGAACAAGTCAATGTGCAGGAATGAAAAACACCCGTAATATTGCAATACTGATCAAGATCCTATCACTATCATACTTCTCCATATATGGGCAGTCAAGCTTCAACTGTTCTTTTTAGAACCAAAATAGAAAATTATATAGAAAACATACTTTACAATGCACTATTATTAGTGCAAGCGGGTCAGCGTTGGGTTAGAGCAATGTCTTTCATTGGAGCAATAAACGACTTGAGGCTGCCCACTGTTAGAGTACCAGCGACAGTTCAAGGCATCTCATGATCTTCAGAGGACCCTTGAATGTTTTAGCCAGATCTACAAGCTGGACTGCTAAAGATGTGTTGACGAGCTATTTAGCTGTTCAAGACATTGAAAAAGTTTAGTCTGGTCGATCCACGATGAAGATGACTTAGATATCCATGACGGTGCTGATGCTGAAGCTAATGGTGATGCATATGCCCAAGATGACAATCTCATAGATGAGCATTGCCCACAAATCTGAGAGGTGAGGGCCTCAGGTGCTGGAAAAAAGGTGACGGGTAGAGTTGCAGCTGAAACAGTGGATGAGAAATAGAGAAGCACAAGGCCACCTTCCTTCACTGATGCACTTGCTATCATCTGTCACCTGGATAACAAGTCGATAAGCACATATCCAACACTATGTCAGGTGTATTCCATAGCTATGGCCGTCCATGTTAGCTCTACTACCACAGAAAGGTCGTTTTTAGCATCAGGACAAGCTTGTCAATGTGAATAGCTGAATTTTGATTTCTAGTTAAACTTAAGGGCTATTTTGTTACACATTGTTGTCTTCTGTCCAGTTTAGTTGTGCTTAAAAAGTAAATCCATTTTTCCAGTGACTACCCTATCATAAATGGAATGTTGCACAGAAGATGCAGACTTGACCATAAAGATAACATACTCTGATTCACGTGTCATGAAGTAATGTAGCCAAAATTGATAGGTCAATTTCTTTCTATTTTCTATGTTTGATTCAACAAATTGTGAGATCAGTTTTTCTATTCCCAACATTTTTAGAATTTAAAAGTCCTAAGAAAATTGCCAAGTTTGACATCTATGTTTTTCATGAAGGGATGCCATTTTTCATCCCCTCATCCTTCCCCTCCCCCCGCCCCCCAACGAAAAAAGGCAGAAAGCCACCGGACCACACTATCTACATTGCTATCTACAAAGCTTTTCCTCTTTGATTTCTAATCTGTTTAACGTTATTTGTATTAGACCTAAAATAATAATGTTTTCACCTGCTCCAGGTATAATGGCCAATCGTGTCTCTACCAGTCCAACTTTGACGTTTGATGCAGCAACTCTCAGATCACACGCCAATGCAATTTCCAGCCCCCCACCGAGGGCATGACCATCTAACGCAGCCACAGATGGAGCAGCTAAGTCACTTAGGCGCTGAGTGACCTGTCTGGCCCGTGCAACAAAAATTGGTACATCTGATTCCTTCATCTTTAACCTTTCCTTCAGGTCAGCACCAGCACAAAATATTCCTGAAACCAAAAAAAGGAAATATACCGTATGACAAGACAGTCAGACACCAAGAGAGTAAGACAACAAAACAGTAAGGCAGCACGACAGTAAGACAACAAAACAGTAAGGCAGCACGACAGTAAGACAACAAAACAGTAGGACAACAAGACCAGTATGACAGCAAGACAGTAAGACAAAAAGACAGTAAGACAGCAAGACAGTAAGACAACAAAACAGTACGACAACAACACACTAAGACAGCAAGACAGTAAGACAGTAAGACAGTAAAACATCAAGACAGTAAGACGACCAAAAAATATGACAACAAAACAGTACGACAACAAGACAGTAAGACAAAAAGACAGTAAGAAAGCAAGACAGTAAGACAACAAAACAGTAAGACAGCAAGACAGTAAGACAGCAAAACAGTAAGACAGCAAGACAACAAAACACCAAGACAACAAAACAGCAAGACAACAAAGCAGTAAGACAACAAAGCAGTAAGACAACAAAACAGTAAGACAACAAGACAGTATGACAGCAAGACAGTACGACAACAAGACAGTAAGACAACAAAACAGTAAGACAACAAGACAGTAAGACAGTTTGACAACCAGACAGTAAGACAACACGTTCTAGTCTTATTTTGTGATTTCACCATCACTAGACAGCAAGGATACAATCACTGAGTACTCGACCATTTATACAACTGTTAAACAGTTAAATAAAAAATAAAGACTTTAGTAAATAGAAGGCCAGAAGCCTCCACCAAATACTTGAAAACTACACCTCATTGAAAAGGATCAAAGATTCTTTTCCTCAAGGATATCTGGCAGTGAGTAAATAAAGTCAAAGCCATGTTTAGGTGATCATGACCCACCCTTGTTATGTTATTTTTAAGAGTAATCATTTCTGCTATCATAGCATAACAATTCTTAACTGGTTTTAATCATTTCTTATCACGTTCACAATAACCATTCACTCTTTTCTTAATGAATATAGCAAAACAATGGGAATACAGTTTATTAACGATTTCCCCAAAATACATCAGGCAGGGTTCCAAGTGTCAAAATAGCGTTGATTACCAATCTTCAATTTTTAGTTTAACTTTGATTAACAAATGGAAGTTTTAAATAGCAAATTTCAAAATTACCTGCAAGATAGTTTACACATAAAAACAATGCTATAAATAAGCTTTGGCACTTGAACAACTTGTATCACAATTTTTGTGATTGGCTTAGGGCAATGCATCACAGTAGATCATTTCTGGATGTGATAATACTTATTTGAAACCCTGACTAGGATAAATCCAATAAAATGCTATTTCATACAATGGCAAGGTACTGATATTGCAAAGCTTACTGTTGACAAATTTGTGTGCATTCGAACAGATGCACAATCAGTACATTTCGAGTCAAGTATGATGAGGGCTATTAGTTCTCATGCCAAGTTGTCACATTTTTATGTCTAATTGTCAAATGCTCATGCCTAGTTGTCAAATTCTCATGTCTAGTTGTCAAATTCTCATGCCTAGTTGTCAAATTCTAATGCCTAGCTGTCAAATCTTCATGTTTAGTTGTCAAATTCTGATGCCTAGTTGTCGAATTCTCGTGCTTAGTTGTCAAATTCTCATGCCTAGCTGTCAAGTCTTCATGTCTAGCTGTCAAATTATGATGCCCAGTTGTTGAATTCTCGAGCTTAGTTGTTAAATTCTCATGCCTAGCTGTCAAATCTTCATGTCTAGTTGTCAAATTCTGATGCCTAGTTGTCGAATTCTTGTGCTTAGTTGTCCAATTGTTACTGCAACATGCATCTGCAGTTCTTCCTATCTTTCATTTGTGGCACCTTGGCTGCGGTGAGATCTGGATGTGAGCACACTTTAAAGTGGACCTACACCTTTTTCGCTTTTAACTTGTTTGGGTAAATTGGGGTCGTAGAAATCAATTGTCAATGTT
>JANTCA010004011.1:0-10444 GCA_024741275.1 Chironex yamaguchii | reverse complement strand
AGACCTAAGGGCTTATCGCCCCTTTCTTTGCTACTTCCCAGGAAAAGTCCTTGGCTTTTATCGGCATTGATTTTGGCACCGGTTGCTTGCTCGTAGAGTTGGAGAGCTTCCCACACATGAGGAATGCTCTCAGTTTCAACGCATAATGTGGTGTCGTCTTCATATTGAGTCATCTTGATTTCGTGGTTATTAAGGGTGAACCCTTTTATCGCCTTACGAGATTAAAACTTCAAGGTTGACACACTCACAAGCAAAGCTCAAAAGTCAGTCAAATTGATCACAGTGCTTTAGACGTGGCTAAATATAGCCAAATTTGCCTCTCCCAAAGTCCTAACGCAGCAGAGAAAGAAAAGTATGAAAATGTTGTGAATGTGACAAAAACCCAAAATTATACCATTATGATTCCCAATTTGGTAAAAACGTGTAAAAGGGTCAACTCTGGTAAAATGAGCAAAATTCCAATGTGAGACTCACTAACGATATGGTAGCGGAAAATCACTGAAGGCAGTGAAGATCTTGTGATACTAGATTAATACTCCAAGTTCGACACACTCACAAGCAAAACTCAGTAGTCAGTCAAATTGATCAAAATGCTTTATACTTTTTTAATTTGTCCAAGTTTTACTCTTTTATGGTCCTAACGCAGCAGATAAGTGTAAAAATGAAGTAAACATGCCTAAAAAACCCAAGTTATAGCGTAATGATGCCCAATTTCCTAAATAGAGGTGAAAAGGATCAACTAAGTTAAACTGAGTAAAATGCCCAAAGTGAGACTCACTAACGATATGGCAGCAAAAAATCATTGAAGGCAGTAAAGGTGTTGTAATAGTAGGTTTAAACTTGAAGGTTGACAGACTCACAAGCAAAACTCAATGGTCAATCAAACTGATCAAAATGCTTTATACTTGGCTAAATATAATGAAGTTTGCCTCTCATATGGTGTTAATGCAGAAGACAGAGAGAAGTGTGAAAATGTGGTCAATATGACTAAAAACACAAAGTATAGCACACGTATTCCCAAGAACAGAACAGAACAGAACAGAACAATGAGCAACATCCGTTGTGGTAAAGTTAGTAAAAAAACCGAAAATGAGACTGACTAGTGATAAAGTAGCCAAATTCAGTGAAGGCAGTAAAGATGTTGTAATACTAGATGAAGGCTTGAAAGTTGACACACTCACATGCAAAACTCAATAGCCAGTCAAATTGATCAAAATTCTTTAGAGGTGGCTTAATATGTCCAAGCTTACCTCTCCTTTTAATGCAGATAACAAAAAAAATGTGAGAATGTCAAAAATGTGACCAAAAACACAAAGTATAGCATAATGATGCCAAAGTTGCCAAAAAAAGAGAAAATGAAGAACGGTGCTATAATAAGTAATAAGCCCACAGTGAGATTCACTAACAGTCAATTAGCAAAAGATAGGTAAAGATGGAAAGTATGGCCTTTCCTACAGTCTAAACGCACAAGACAGAGCAAACAGTGAAAATGTTGTAAATGTCACTAGGAGCCAAAAAGATAACAAAATAATGCCCAAGTTGTCAAAAACAGCTTAAAACAATCCATTTTGGTAACACGAGTAAAAAGCAAAAGGTGTGACTTACTTATGATCAAGTAGCGAAAGATCAGTGTTGCCAGAAAAGGTGTGGTGTTACTATGTTAGGATGACACACCTACAGTCAAATCGCAATAGTCAGTCAAATTGATCCAGGCAAATTAAAAGTGGTTAGATATATAAAAGTAAGCCTCTCCTATGGTCAAAACGCTGAAAACAGAGAAAACATGGACAGTCTTGTAAGTGTCACTATCAGCCAAAAGGATAGCATAATGATGCCAAAGTTGCCAAAAAAGGTTCAAAAAGTTCAGCTGTGGTAACTTGAGAAAATGACAGAAGTGCGACTTACTTATGATCAAGTAGCAACATATCAGTGATGGAAGTGAAGATGAGGTGTCACTGTATAAGAACGGCAAAGTATGACCCACCTACAGTGAAGAATTGATCAAGACACGTTAAAAGTGGCTAAATGTATAAAGGGATGCCTCTCCTATGGTCAAAACGCAGAAACAGAGAAAAATTTGAAAATGTTGTAAATGTTACTAAGGGCCAAAAGGATAGCATAATGATTCCCAAGTTCAACAAAAAGGTTCAAAAACTTCAACTGCTGTAACTTGCATGAACACCTGAAATGTGACTCACTCATGATCAAGTGGCAAAAGATCAGTGATGGAAGTGAAGATTTGGTGTCACTATACTACAATGGCAAGGTATGACCCACCTACAGACAAATCTCAATAGTCAGTCAAATTGATCAAGACAAGTGGCAAAATATGTAAAGGAATCCCTCTCCTACAGTCAAAACGCAGAAGACAGAGAAAACTGTGAAAATGGTGTAAATGTCACCAAGAGCCAAAAGTATAGCATAATAATGCCCAAACTGCCAAAAAAGGTTCAAAAAGTTCAACTGTGGTAAATTGAGTAAAAGCCCAAAGTGTCACTCACTTATTATCAAGTAGCAAAAAAACCATGATCGAAGTGAAGATGTGGTGTCACCGTGTTAGAGCAGCACATTATAAACCCACCTAGAACCATAACTCAATAGTCAGCCAAATTGATCAAGACACATTAAATATGGCTTAATGTATATAGGTATGACTCCCCTACAGTCAAAACGCTCAAGACAAAGAAAACTGTGAAAATGTTGTTAATGTCAATAGGTGCCAAAAAATTGCATAATGATGCCCAAGTTGCCAAAAAAGGTTCAAAATGTTAAACTGCAGAAACTTGAGTATAAACCCGAGGTGTCACTCACCTATGACCTGGTAGCAAAGATCCGTGATGGAAGTGAAGATGTGTTGCTACTAGATTAGAACGCCAAAGTATGACCCACCTGCAGTCAAAACTCAATAGTCAGATAAATTGATCAAGACAGGTTATAAGTGTCTATACATGCAAAAGTATGCCTGTCCTACGGCCAAAATGCAGAAGACAGAGAGAACTGTGAAGATGTTGTAGATATCACTAAAAGCCAAAAGGATAGTATAATGATGTCCAAGTTGCCAAAAAAGGTTCAAAAAGTTCAACTGTGGTAACTTCAATAAAAGCCCGAGGTGTGAATCAGTTATAATTAAGTAGCAAAAGATCCGTGATGGAAGTGAAGATTTGGTGTCACGGTATTAGAACGGTAAAGTATGACCCACCTACAGTGAAAATTAAATAGTCAGTCGAATTGATCAAGACACGTTAAAAGTGGCAAAACATATAAAAGTATCCCTCTTTTACAGTCAAAACACGGAAGACAGAGAAAACTGTGAAAATGGTATAAATGTCACCAAGAGCCAAAAGTATAGTATAGTATGGCCCAAGTTGCCAAAAAAGCTTCAAAAATTTCTACTGTGGTAAATTGAATAAAAGCCCAAAGTGTCACTCACTTATTATCAAGTAGCAAAAACCCATGATCGAAGTGAAGATGTGGTGTCACTGTGTTAGAGCAGCACATTATAGACCCACCTACAAACAAATTTAAATAGTCTGGCAAATTGATCAAGACACATTAAATGTGGCTAAAAGTACAACTCCCCTACAGTCAAAACGCTCAAGACAAAGAAAACTGTGAAAATGTTGTTAATGTCAATAAGTGCCAAAACATTGCATAATGATGCCCAAATTGCAAAAAATGGTTCAAAATGTTGAACTGCAGAAACGTGAGTAAAAGCGTAAGGTGTCACTCACATATGACCTAGTAGCCAAAGATCCGTGATGGAAGTGAAGATGTGGTGTCATTGTATTAGAATGGAAAAGCATGAGCCACCTAAAAACAAATCTAAATAGCCTGGCAAATTGATCAGGACACATTAAAAGTGGCTAGATATGTTGAAGTATCCCTCTTTTACAGTCAAAACGCAGAAGACAGAGAAAACTGTGAAAATGGTATAAATGTTACCAAGAGCTAAAAGTATAGCAAAATAATGCCCAAGTTGCCAAAAAAGCTTCAAAAATTTCAATTGTGGTAAATTGAATAAAAGCCCAAAGTGTGACTCTCTTATGATCAAGTAGCAAAAGATTCGTGATGGAAGTAAAGATGTGGTGTCACTGTATAAGCACAGCAAGGTATGACCCACCTACAGACAAATCTCAAGAGTCACTCAAATTGATCAAGACACGTTAAAAGTGGCTAAATATTTAGAAGTATTCCTCTCTTATCATCAAAACACAGAAGACAGAGAAAACTGCGGAAATAGTGTAAATGTCACTAAGAGGCAAAAGGATAGCATAATGATTCCGAAGTGGCAAAAAACAGTTGAAAAAGTTCAACTGAGGTAACGAGAGTAAAAAGCCAAAATAGTGACTCACTTATGATCCAGTACCAAAAGTTCAGTGATGCCAGTAAAGGGGTGGTATTACTGTAGTAAATGCCAAAGTATGACACACAATCAAAACTCAGTAGTAAGTCAAATTGATCAAAACACATTAAAAGTGTGTTAATGTGTAAAGGTATACCTCTGCTAATGTCAAAATGCCGAAGACAGTCAAAACTGTGAAAATCATGTAAATGTCACTAAAAGCCAAAGGAATAGCATAATGAGGCCCAAGTTGCCAAAAAAGGTCGAAAAACTTCAACTTAGGTAGAGTGAGTAAATGCCCGGAGTGTGGCTCACTTATAATCAAGTAGCAAAAGATCAGTGATGGAAGTGAAGTTGCTGTGGTACTTGGTAAGAACTCTAAAGAAAAAACACACCTAAAGTCAATAGTCAGTCACGTTGTTCAAGACACGCTAAAAATTGCAAAATATGTAAAAGTATGCCTCTCCTTTGGACAAAACGCTCTAAACAGAGAAAACTGTAATAATATTGCAAATGTCACTAAGAGCCAAAGGGATGGCATAATGATGCCCAAGTTGCCAAAAAAGGTTAAAAAAGTTCGACTGTGGTAACTTAAGTAAAAGCCCAAAGTGTGACTCACTTATGATCAAGTAGCAAAAGATCCGTGATGGAAGTGAAGATGTGGTGTCACTGTATTAGAACAGCAGAGTATGACCCACCTACAGACAAATCTCAATAGTTGGTCAAATCAATCAAGACACGCCAAAAGTAACAAAATAAGTAAAAGTATGCCTCTCCTCTGGACAAAACGCTGTAGGCAGAGAAAACTGTAAAAATATTGTAAATGTCTCTAAGAGCCTAAATGATAGCAAAATGATGCCCAAGTTGACAGGAAAGGTTGAAAAAGTTTAACTGAGGTTACGTGAGTGAAACGCCTGTAGTGAGGAGCACTTATAATCAAGTAGCCAAACATCAGTGATGGAATTGAAGTTGTTGCGGTACTAGATTAGAACCCCAAAGTACGACACACCTATTTTTTTTTCGTTTGACTCTGGCACATTCCAGCAGCCGTGTATTTATCTATAGATAACAGCAACATATAATTACCTTTTACTTAAACAATGTACTTTCATGATGATTAGCGAGTCTTTTATTACAATGGCTTTCCACCAAATGACAACAGTGAGTACAAGTTACTACAGTTCAATATGACAATATGCAAAGTTTAATAAATTATCCATATTTTACAGTGAGAGCAAGAAGGAAAAAAGATACAACTGTGATACACAATTATAATGAAACAAAATCGTTACAGGTATATCTCTTCTCTACTAAACCATGATTCATCAACTGTGGCAGATAAAACTATAACTAATGCTACAAAACAGGGGGCGTTATCACCCCTGTTAGGTATGCCGCTCCGGGCAAGTTCATGGGAGGTTGATGGTTAGACGTCCATCAACCATCCTTGCAAAGTGGAGTGTCAAGGGCTTTGGTGCATTTAATCCTTTAGAGTATTTTTCTAAGTTATATGTTTGGTGAATCTGACGGCGGATGTATTTTTTAATTAGTGCGGTAGGACACAGGGTTCTACCCTCAAAAATTGTTACAGTTCTAGCTTGCCAAATGGCCTTGAGCCCTGCCGCATGGACAGGTATTGTTAAGTCATTGGGGATGGAGGGGAGGGAAGCGGCGCTAAGCAGTGGGAAAAGGGGCAGCTGGCTGTGAATGACCTGAGTGGGTGAAGCCACAGTAAGCAATCGGAAGGCATATTTCCACATACTTTGAGAGACTGGGCAATCTATAAAGAGGTGTTCGAGGGTTTCAGGATTGTTGTAGCATAAGGAGCAGCGGTTGGTGTTTGACCATTTGATCCGAAAGAGTAGTACATTTTTGGGAAGGGTATTCTGGAGGAGTTTCCAGTCCAAAGATTCCTGTGGTATTTGTATAGTGCTAGTGTTTTAAAAAGGCTAGGTCTGGGCACCAGTCTGAGCCGATGGTTCCAGGCCTGATTACCTGGCCATTTGGATTGCATCCCCAGAAAGAAATGGAGATAAATGGCTCTAGCATTGATTTTGGTCAGACCTAGAGGGTGGTCAGAGAGTCGTAGTGTAAAAGTAAAAAGCAAAGTGTAAAAGTGTAAAGTGTAAAAGTATACCTCTCCTACGGTCAAAACGCTGAAGACAAAGAAAACTGTGTAAATCATGTAAATGTCACCAAGAGCCAAAAGGATGGCATAATGATGCCAAAGTTGCCAAAATAGGTTCAAAAAGTTCAACCATGGTAACGTGAGTAAAAAGCCCGTAGTGTGACTCACTTATGACCAAGTAGCAAAAGATCAGTGATGGAAGTGAAGTTGTCGTGGTACAAGATTAGGACCCCAAAGTATGACACACCTGTGGTCAAAACTCAATAGTCAGTCAAAGTGATCCAGACACGTTAAAAGTGGCTAAGTATCTAAAAGTCTGCCTCTCCTATGGTCAAAGTGATGAAGAAAGAAAAAACTGTGAAAATCATGTAAATGTCACTTAGAGCCTAAAGGATATAATAATGATGCCCAAGTTGCCAAAAAGGGTTTAAAAAGTTTAACTTAGGTAACATGGTTCAAAAAGTTCAACCGTGGTAACTTGAATAAAAGCACGATGTGTGACTCACTGATGATTAAGTGGCAAAGGATCAGTTATGGAAGTGACGTTGTCGTGGTAATAGATTAGAACCCCAAAGTATGACACACCTATGGTCAAAACCCAAAAGTCAGTCAATTTGATCAAGACAAGTTAAATGTAGCTAAATGTGTAAAAGTATTCCTCTCTCATAGTCAAAAGAAAAATGACAGAGAAAACTGTGGAAAGGTTGTAAATGTCACTAGAAACCAAAAGGATAGCATAATGATGCCCAAGTTGCCAAAAAAGGTTCAAAAACTTCAACTGTGGTAACTTGAGTAAAAATCAAAAGCATTATTCACTTATGATCAAGTACCAGAAGATCATTGATGCCAGTAAAGGTCTGATATTACTATATTAAACGCCAAAGTATGACACACAATGAAAACTCAATAGACAGTCAAATTGACCTAGGCACGTTAAAAGTGTGTAAATGCGTAAAAGTATGTCTCTCCCACTGTCAAAACGCTGAAGACAAAGAAAACTGTGTAAATCATGTAAATGTCACCAAGAGCCAAAAGGATGGCATAATGATGCCAAAGTTGCCAAAATAGGTTCAAAAAGTTCAACCATGGTAACTTGAGTAAAGGCCCAATGTGTGACTCACTTATGATCAAGTAGCAAAAGATCAGTGATGGAAGTGAAGTTGTCGTGGTACTAGATTAGGACACCAAAGTATGACACACATACCGTTAAAACTCAATAGTCAGTCAATTTGCTCAAGACACATTAAAAGTGGCAAAATATGTAAAAGTATGCCTCTCCTACTGTCGAAAAGCTGAAGACAGAGAAAACTGTGAAAATGATGTAAATGTCACCAAGAGCCAAAAGGATAGCAAAATGATGCCCAAGTTGCCGAAAAAGGTTCAAAAAGTTCAACTGAGGTAACATGAGTAAAAAGCCCGTAGTTTGACTCACTTATGATCAAGTAGCAAAATATCAGTGAAGGAAGTGACGTTGTCGTGGTACTATAATAGAATCCCAAAGTATGACAAACGTACGGTCAAAACTCAATAGTCAGTCAAATTGATCAAGACACGTTAAAAGTGTGTAAATATGTAAGAGTATGTCTCTCCTACAGTGAAAACGCTGAAAACAAAGAAAATTGTGTAAATCATGTAAATGTCACCAAGAGCAAAAAGGATGGCATAATGATGCCAAAGTTGCCAAAATAGGTTCAAAAAGTTCAACCATGGTAACTTGAGTAAAGTCCTATGTGTGACTCACTTATGGTCAAGTAGCAAAAGATCAGTGATGCCAGTAAAGGTGTGTGGTATTACTATATTAAACGCCAAAGTATTACACACAGTCAAAACTCAATAGTCAGTCAAATTGATCAAGGCAAATTAAAAGTGCCAAAATATGTAAAAGTATGCCTCTACTACGGTCAAAGCGTTGAAGACTGAGGAAACTGTGAAAATGTTGTAAGTGTCACTATCAGCCAAAAGGATAGCATAATGATCCTCATTTTCGCAAAAAAGGTTCAAAAAGTTTAACTGAGATAACGTGAGTAAAAAGCCCGTAGTGTGACTCACTTATAATCATGTAGAAAAAAAACAGTGATGGAAGTGAAGTTGTTGTGGTACTAGGTTAGAACCCCAAAGGATGACGCACCTACGGTCAAAACTAAACAGTCAGTCACGTTGATCAAGACACGTTAAATGTGGCTGAATATGTAAAACTGTGCCTATCAATGTCCAAGCACAGAAGACAGAGAAGACTGTGGACATGTTGTAAGTGTCACTAAGAGCCAAAAGGATAGCATAATGATGCCCAAGTTGCCGAAAAGGGTTCAAAAAGTTCAACTTAGGCAACGTGAGTAAATGCCCACAGTGTGACTTACTTGTGATCAAGAAACAAAACATCAGTAATAGAGGTGAAGTTGTCGTGGTACTAGATTAGGACGCCAAAGTATTACACACCTACCATCAAAACTCAATGGTCAGAACAATTCATAAAGACACGTTACATCTGGCTAAATACGCAAAAGTATGCTTACTTTACAGTCAAAGTGCTGAAGACTGAGAAAACTATGAAAATGTTGCAAATACCACTAAGAGCCAGAAGGATAGCATAATGATGACCAAGTTGCTATAAAAGGTTGAAACAGTTCAAGTCTAACTCACTTATAATCAAGTAGCACAAGATCATTGATGGTAGTGAAGGTCTCGTGGTACAAGATTAGAACCTCAAAGTATGAGACCACTACGGTCAAAAATCAATAGTCAGTTAAATTGATCAAGACAAGTTAAAAGCAGCAAAATATGTAAAAGTATGCCTCTACTACGGTCAAAATGCTGAAGACCAAGAAAACTGTGAAAATGTTATAAATGTCACTAAGAACCAAAAGGTTAGCATAATGATGTTCAAGTTGCCATAAAAGATTGAAAAAGCTCATGTAAGGTAATGTGACAAAAAAGCCTGAATTGTGACTCACTTATAGTCAAGCAGCTCAAGATCAATGATGGACGTGAAGTTGTGGTTTTACCAGATTAGAACCCCAAAGTATGACACACCTACGGTCAAATCTCAATAGTCATTCAAATTGATCAAGGCTTGTTAAAAGTAGCAAAACATGCAAAAGCATGCCTCTACTATGGTCAAAACGCTGAAGACAGACGAAACTGTGAAAATGTTATAAATGTCACTAAGAGCCAAAAAAATTGCTTAATGATGCCCAAATTGCCAAAAAAAGTTGAAAAACTTCAACTTTGGTAATGTGAGTAAAAAACTCGAAGTCTGAAACGCTTATAATCAACTAGCTTAAGATCAGTGATGTGTGAAGTTGTCATGGTGCAAGGTAAGAACCCCAAAGTATGACACACCTACAATCAAAACTCAATAGTCAGTCAAATTGATCAAGACATGATAAAAGTTGCTTAAAATGTAAAAGTATGCCTCTCCTGCAGTCAAAACGCTGAAGAGAGAGGAAACTGTGAAAACGTTTTAAATGCCACTTAGCGCCAAAAGGATGGCATAATGTTGCCACTGTTGCCAAAAAAGGTTCAAAAACTTCAAATGATATAACCTGAGCTAAAGGCCGAAGTGCAACTCACTTATCATCAAGTAGATAAAGATCAGTGATGGAAGAGAAGTTGTGGTTTTACAAGATTAGAACCCCAAAGTATGACACACCTACGGTCAAAACTCAATAGTCAGTCAAATTGATCAAGACATGATAAAAGTTGCTTAAAATGTAAAAGTATGCCTCTCCTGCAGTCAAAACGCTGAAGAGAGAGGAAACTGTGAAAACGTTTTAAATGCCACTTAGCGCCAAAAGGATGGCATAATGTTGCCACTGTTGCCAAAAAAGGTTCAAAAACTTCAAATGATATAACCTGAGTTAAAAGCCCGAAGTGCAACTCACTTATCATCAAGTAGATAAAGATCAGTGATGGAAGTGAAGTTGTGGTTTTACCAGATTAGAACCCCAAAGTATGACACACCTACGGTCAAATCT
>JANTCA010004010.1:0-30417 GCA_024741275.1 Chironex yamaguchii | reverse complement strand
TGCAAAGGTGTATAAGTGGCTATCGCTGCAAAATGGTTTGATTTAGCTACAAAAATTAGTGGAACAAAATGTCGGCCATGCAGCTTAACTCACGCAAAATGGCAGTGCTATAGTAAGGCTGGTTTCCAAAAATTTTACAAAATTTTAGAGACACAAAAATCATGTGAGTGAAACATGCCTCAGTGTGCCTTGCAAACATGGAAAAGTGTTTTCAGTTTTTTTATAGTTTGATTTAGCTTGAGGAAGTAGCCTAAAATGAACGTCCAGTTGAACAGCCTAAAATCGCGCAAAATGGCAAGGCTATACTAAAGTTTTCTTCCCAAAAATTAACAAAATTTGAGAGACACAAACTTGAGAAGAAAATTGCTGCAGTATCCCCTGCAAACATGTATAAGTGTCTATCGCTGCAAAATAGTTTGATTTAGCTGCAAAAATTAGCAGAAGATAAATGTTGGTCGAAGTCCTAACTCACGCAGAATGGGAAGTCTAAAGTGGGGCTCTTCCCCTAAAATTGACAAAACTTGAAAGACACAAAAATGAAGTCAAAATTGCCTTAATATGCATTGCCACCTTGAGAAGGTGTGTTTAGTCTATAAATAGTTTGATTTAGCTTAAAAAAGTAGCAGAAAAGGAAGGAAAATTGCTCCAGTATGTATTGCAAGCATGTCTGAACGTGTTTTTCAGCTAAATACAATGATTTAGCTTGACAAAGTAGCCAAAATGAATGTCAGTCGCACAGCCAAAAATGACGCAGAATTGCAGGGTTACAGGAAAGCCTTTTTACTAAAAACTGACAAAACCTGAGGACTCAAAAGTGAAGTCAAAATTGCCTCAATGTGCATTGCCACCTTGAAAAGGTTTCTTTAACTTATAAATAGTTTGTTTTGGCTACAAAAAGTAGCAGAAATGATGAATTGCTCTAACATGTATTGCAAGCATGCATGAACGTGTTTCTCTGCTAAGTAGTTTGATTTAGCTTCAGAAAGTAGCACAAAATGAAAGTCAGTTGAACAGCCTTCACTCATGCAAAATGTCAAGGCTATACTAAGGCTTTCTTCCCAAAAATTGAAAAAATTTGACAGACACAAAATAGAAAGGAAATTTGCTGCAGTATCCCCTGCAAACATGTATAAGTGGGTATCACTGCAAAATAGTTTGACTTAGCTGCAAAAATTAGGAGAAAGAAAATGTCCGTTGAACGGCCTAACTCGCGCAAAATGGCAACGCTATAGTAAAGGCTTTTTCCAAAAAAATTTACAAAATTTGAGAGACACCAAAAGGAAGTCAAAATTGCCTGAATGTGCATTGCGAACTTGAGAAGGTGTGCTTAGTTTATAAATAGCTTGATTAGCTTGAAAAAGCAGCAGAAATCGAAAAAAAATTGGTTCAGCATGCCTTGCAAAGGTGTATAAGTGGCTATCGCTGCAAAATGGTTTGATTTAGCTACAAAAATTAGTGGAACAAAATGTCGGCCGTGCAGCTTAACTCACACAAAATGACAGTGCTATTGTAAGGCTGTTTCCCACAAATCCTACAAAATTTTAGAGACACAAAAATCATGTGAGTGAAACATGCCTCAGTGTGCCTTGCAAACATGGGAAAGTGATTTAGTTAATAAATCAGTTTGATTTAGCTTAAAAACATAGCAGAAAATGAAGCTAAATTGCTCCAACACGCATTGCAAGCATGTATGAAAGTGTTTCTCTGCTAAATAGCTTGGCTTAGCTTGAGAAAGTAGCAAAAAATGAATGTCAGTCGAATAGCCTAAAATGACGCAAAATGGCAAGGCTATAGTACGTCTTTTCTCTCAAAAATTGACAAAATTTGAGAGACGCAAAATTGAGAAGAAAATTGCTGCAGTATGCCTTCCAAACATAAGTAAGTGCTTATTGCTGCAAAATAGTTTGGTCTTGCTTAAAAAAATAGCAGAAAATGAATGTCAGTCTTACGGCAATAAATCACGCAAAATGGCAAGGCCATACTGAGGCTTTTTTGCTAAATATTTATGGAATTCGAGAGGCCCAAAAATAGAGCCAGCCAAACATTTGTAAGTGCGTATTGCTGCAAAGTAGTTTGATTTAGCCACAAAAATTAGCAGAAAATAAATGTTTGTCGAGCAGCCTAACTGACGCAAAATGTCAAAGCTCTAGTAAGGCTTTCTTCCCAAATATTGATGAAATTCGAGAGACGAAAAAATGGAGACAAAATCGCTGCAGTAGGCCTTGTGAGCCTGCATACGTACTTTTTGCTGCAAAATAGGTTGATTTAGCTAGAAGTATTAGCGGAAAATAAAAGTCTGTCAAACAGCTTAACTGACGCAAAATGGCAAGGCTACAGTAGGGGCTTTTGAACAAATATTGATGAAATTCGGGAGTCGCAAAAGTGGAGGCAAAATAGCTCCAGTAAACCTTCAGAACATGCATAGTAGAGTACCCCTGCATAATAGTTTGATTTAGCTACAGTAATTAGCAGAAAATAAATACCATTCGGACAGCGTAAAATGACGCAAAATAGCAAGGCTATAGTAGGGGTTTTTGAAGAAATGTGGATAAAATTCGAGAGACACAAAAGTGCAGGCAAAATAGCTCCAGTATACCTTTAGAACATGCATAGTTCAGTATCGCCACAAAATAGTTTGATTTAGCTGCAAAAATTAGCAGAAGATAAATGTGTGTCGAACAGCCTAACTATCACAAATTGGCAAGGTTAGAACAGGGGTTTTTGACTAAATATTGATGAAATTCAAGAGACGCAAAAATTGAAGCAAAATTGCTCCAGTATGCCTTGGAAATATGTATAAGTGGGTATCGCTGCAAAATAGTTTGACTTAGCTACAAAATAAGCAGAAAATAAATGTCATTCGGACAGCCTAAAATGACACAAAATGGCAACGCTATAGTAAGGCTTTTTTACCAAATATTGTCGAAATTGGAGAGACCCAAAAATAGAGGCAAAATGGCTCCAGTATGCCTTCCAAACATTAGTAAGTGGGTATCGCTGCAAAATAGTTTGACCTTGCTTAAAAAATTAGAACAGCCTGAAATCACACAAAATGGCAAAGCTACAATATTGCATTTTTACCAAAATTGACAAATTTTGGGAGACACGAAAATGAAGTCAAAATTGGCTCAATGTGCGTTGCAATCATGAGAAAGCGTGTTTAGTTTATAAATAGTTTGATTAGCTTGAAAAAGCGACAGAAAATGAAAGAAAATTGCTTCAGCATGCCTTGGGAACATGCATAAGTACATTTCGCTGCAAAACATTTTGATTTAGTTAGCGAAAGTAGCAGAAAATAAATGTCAGTCGAACAGCTCAAAATGACAGCTCAAGCAGCAAGGCTTTTTCACCAAAAATTGACATAATTTGAGAAACTCAAAAATAAGAACTAAATTGCTCCAGTATGCCTTGCAAACATGTGTAAGTAAGTTTTGCTGCACTATATTTTGATTTAGTTTGAGAAAGTCCCAGAAAATGAATGTCAGTCGAACGCCCTAAAATGACGCAAAATGTCTTGGCTATCGCCTTTTTTTACCAATAACTGACAAAGTGTGAGAGATACAGAAGTCAGAACAAAATTGCTCCAGTATGCCTTGCAAACATGTATTAGTACTTTTTGCTGCGTTATATTTTGATTTAGGTTGAGAAAGCAGCAGAAAATGAAAATCAGTCGAATAGCTTAAAATAACCCAAAGTCGCAAGGCTATAGTAAGGCTTTTCTACCGAAAACAGGCAAAAAAAGAGAGAAAAAAATGAGCGGAAAATTACTTCACTATGCCTCGCACCTATGCAAAAGTATGTTCTGCTCCAAAGTAATTGGATTTACCTTTCAAAAGTACCAGGAAACCAATACACGTGAGTAAAGCCTGAAGTGCACGAAAATGGCCATGCTATAGTAAGGCTGCAGTATGCCTCGCAAATATGTATAGGTATGTTTCGCTGGAAAATAATTTGATATAACTTGCAAAGTGCAAGAAATTGAATGTAATTTGTAGTGCATGATGTGATGCAAAATGGCAAGACGGTGGTGAGGATTTCGTACCAAAAATTGTGATTGTGGAGACATAGAAAAATGAGCCCAAAATTCTAAAAATATACTTTGCAATCATGCATAGGCGTGTTTCGTTGCGAAATAAGTTGATTTGGCTTGTAAAGTACAAAAAATTGAATGGTATGACACAATATAGCAAAGTTCATATTAGTTCATAGTTCATATTAGTTCATAGAGAGATAAATGAACTTGAAATAGCACTAATGTTCTTTTCAAACATGTTTAACACTAGAATTTGGGTGGTTTCAAAAATGACACCACCTGGCAATCTCTTGCTTATTTCTTAAAATGTTATTTAATTTAAATTTTTTGGCTTGTAATATTTCATTCTTCTTGCCTTCGCATGTCATTAGTTTACAACTTTTTATCAACCTTTTATTCAAGTTTTATTTTTTCAACCACTTGTTTTGCTCAAATTTTACACCACCATCTGTTCTTCTTTTCATGATGTCCATTGCAGCACTTTCTGCTTATAAACGTAGCTTGTTCAATTTGTTCGTTTTCTTGTCATAATTTTGTTAATATGCTGTGTAAGAGGCATTTTGTCATCGCATACAGTTGTTTATGCATCATTCTTAACCTTTCAGTTTTACAACGCATCAAAGAAGTCCCATCGGCCATTACCTTGAATTATCTATTGTTTACTTAGTCTTTGCATAACACAATTTCCTTCTCCATAATTTCCTCTTTTCAAGTATCGTGTGCAGTTCTTTTGTAGTTGTCTTTTCTAAAGATGACTACCGGAAAAATCACTAATAAATAGACCATATATATAATAAGTAATTGCAAAGCTGATGATGTTATGGATGATAAACTAAATGAACGGGCTGTATCGCCTCTTCATGGCAAAGACTTAACTAGAATGTGCTGCTGTAGAGAAATATGATTCAGTTAAATCCTGTTATGAGAAAGGTAATGATTCATATGTGGGTACAAATAAAGACATAAAAGATAATAGATATATTTGTCAGTTGTACCAACACCAAGATAAAGAGTGAGAAAATGCTAACTTTGGATTTGACGTAGCAGAGTTACAGGCAAATTGTGCCAACTTGTCACAAGTGTGCCAAGAAAGACTCAAAACCCGTTACCAAAGTAGGTACAAACTGTTAAGCGCTATCCATAATTTTGGAACAGCTGTTAGCAAATGTAATAATTAATGAGTCTTTTACACTCTTCTGTAAAAATATACGACAGAACATTTTATATCTGCTCCACATCTCACAAACGTTTCCTCAATATTGGAGGCTAACTGCTGTCAATATGACACCACAGTAAATCTAGCTGTAAAACATTTTCAGTAATCCTAGTGTTAAACAATAAATAGTTGAATTTCATTAAACAAACAGTAGTTTTAACCATGTTCTTTACTGGTCAAATCAGGGCAGAAGTTCTTACTCTAGCTTTGCCTTTCATTTTGTCTCAAGTGAGCAATGTGTGTTGTCTTGTTTCAAAGGCAATGCGGTAGGTTAGAATGACTTACTAAACACTACATAGTTGAATTGCATTTTATATACAGCAGTTTTAAAGATGTTCTTTACTGGTCAAATCAGGGCAAAAGGCTTGATTCTAACTAATCCTTTTTCCTCAAATTTGAGCTGTGTGTGTTGTCTTGTGCCAAAGGCAATAGGTTATGGTGCAATGACCTATCAATGACAGCATAGTTGAATTACAGGAGACAACAATTACTTTTAACGATGTCTTTTACTGCTTGAAATCAGGGCAAAAGGGCTCATTCTAACTAAGCCTTTTTTCTCAAATGTGTCCCAAGTGAGCTATTGTGCCAAAGGCAATAGGTTATGGTGCAATGACCTATCAATGACAACATAGTTGAATTACAGGAGACAGCAGCTAGTTTTAACGATGTCTTTTACTGCTTGAAATCAGGGCAAAAGGGCTCAATCTAGCTTTGCCTTTCTTCTCTCAACTTTATTCCATCCCAGCAATGTGTTGTCTTGTTCCAAAGGCAATATGGTAGGTTAGAATGACTTACTAAACACTGCAAAGTTGAATTGCAATAAACATATAGCAGCTTTAACGATGTTCTTACTTACTTTGTTGACCGCCAAATCGACCCGACCTTGAAACCTTCCTCCATTCTGCCTTGTGTTTCGTCCAGTTCCTATTCTCACCCAATCTCACCAATCTCCAGGTTGGTTTTCTTCTTCAGGTTGTCGAGATGGGTAACTGCTCTTCTTTCTCTACCTCGCTTTCCTCCCGTGGGTTGCCAAAGTACTACATGGTGAACAAGTTCCTCGTGTTTCTCACAGATACCTGCTATTTGGAGTCTTCTCTCACTAACCATCTCTGATAGTTTTTGGAGGTCCTTCTACAGTTCCTGATTGGTTCGTTTCTCTTTCCATGAGTCATCAGGCACCATGTCCAACATACGGGTGTAACAGCCATCCATTCTCTTCCCGACGATGTTCTTTACTGATCAAAATCAGGGCAAAAGGCCTCATTCTAACTAGCTTTTTTTCTTAATTTTCTCCCAAGTGAGCAATGTGTGCTGTCTTGTGGCAAAGGCAATACGATAGAGTGCAATAACCTATCAATGACTACGTAGTTGAATACCAGGAGACAACAGGTAGTTTTAACGATCTTTCTTACTGGTTCAAATGAGGGTAAAAGGGCTCAATCTAGCTTTGCCTTTTGTTCTATCTGAGCAATGTGTGTTGTCTTGTGACAAAGGCAATGAGGTAGGTTAGAATGACTTACTACATACTACATAGTTGAATTGACCTACAGCCGCTTTAACGATGTTCTTTGCCAGTCAAAATCATGGCAAATGGGCTACGTCTAGCTTTGCCTTTTGTTCTCATTTTTTTCCCATACGGGCAATGCGTGCAGTATTTTGACAAAGGCAATGTGTAAGGGTAGATTGACTGTACATAGTTGAACTGCAGAAAACATACATTAGTTATAACCATGTTTCTTATTGTTCAAAATCACGGCAAAAAGGCTCATTCCAGATTTGCCTTTTGTCTGAATTTTGTCCCATCTGAGCAATGCGTATTGTGCCAAAGGCAATGTGTTAGGGTGCAATGACTTAATAAACACAACACAGATGAACTGCAGAAAACATACAGTAGTTTTAAACGTGTTTCTTACTGGTCAAAGTCAATGCAAAAGGTCTCACTGTATCTACATTTTTTCCTCAATTTCGACCCATCTAAGCAATGTGTTTTCTCGTTGCAATGTCAGCTGAATGTATCATCCATGTTTGAAAGCATGTTACCTTACACAATGAACGTTTGGCATTACTTTACTGTTGCTGAAAATAGCTACTGATTTTGCCATTCATAGGCCTTTGTTTTGTTTTTGACAGCACATTGTGGAAGGCTGAGGGATTTTATACTATCATTTCCATAGTAACAACCTAGCAATGGTGGTACTGTGCCTCTGCCGCACTTACAGTAAATATCGTTTTATGTTCTCCTATATGTTAGCATATAACTATATATAAATATTCACATAACGTGATTATTCATAACATTTTGGTTCATTCCTGGTCGCCAGGGGGGCTGGGATCCATTTATGGACTTTTTGTTTGACTAGTTGGTGGTGGGCAAAGACGATAAAAGGATAAAAAAAATTGATGAAAGGTATTGGCAAGTAATGAGGGTAAACCAGAATGAATGAACAAGCAAATATTTAAATGGACGGACAGATGAATGTTTACATGGCTTCGTTGATAAATGCATGGATAAAGAACTGTATAAATTGAATTAATACTAAATGGATAAAGAACTGTATAAAGTGAATTAATACTAAATGGATAAAGTACTGTATAAAGTGAATTAATACTAAATGAATGAAAGAAAGAATGAATGGAAAAACAGACTGGAGCTTATCTAATTGCTGACAAAAAATAACAAATACGTAGAGGTGTATGATGATTTTGTGTGTATCGGCATGTCCATGTGGTCGGTTGATCGAATTTATGCATATCAAATGAAGGGTCATGCGTTCTAGTCAACGTCCAATTTGATCTATCAATCCGTGCAATGTTCAACACTTTTAAAATAGATGAACAGACTTGCGAAGCTTCTAGAACAAGTTAGTTTTCTTATGGAAAAGACAAACAGGGACAATGTCGACACAGATCACAAACAAACGATCAGACGAGCAAACTGCACGACAATTTTGTATTAATTGTCGTAATTTGTTCAAGCATGGTAGTTGATTATAATTCTTAAATTCAATTTGAAGTACAACGTGAAACCTGACAATATATTACTTAGTCCAGCCAGTAACAGGATACTCTCGAGACATTACCAAGCAACACCAAAAGACAATAGCGTTACTATTACATTCTACAATTTAACTAAGAAATATACAATTTCTCTACTTTTAATCCTACTAAAAATAAGGATTAACTGCTTTCTCAGAGCTAATGGCCGTTGACACTTGCGTTGCCGCGCCTTTAAGGGACTGTCATTGAGTGAAAGTGTCAGTTTAGATGTAGGCATACAAGTCAGAAAGCCAGCCTCTCAGTTAAACACTGTTTGTCAGTGTGTAAAAACAAAGAAGGGTGCCGATATATCAGGATAAGTAATGGCGTTGATATATCAAGACAAGCACGTCTTTGAGTCATGGTGCAGTCAATCATTCGATGAAGGTGTCGATGTATCTTTGGAGAAAGTAACCGAAATATAAACATAGCAGATTCTAAATTGGCTAAAAACAGCTTGTCCGTACGTCAGTTAATAGGACAATAGTCAGTAAAAGAATCTAAGTCAACAACAGAGCTCGACAAACAGCCAAACACTCGGTTGGGTTGTCGGTCATAACCAATCAAACACGAAAATTTCAGTCTTCCATTTCATGGGACACGACTTTAATAGCCTTCATAATTAGGCTAAGATAAAGTAACAATAAATTCACTACACGGCTTACGCCCATAATCCCTCCTTGTGTACTCGACCGAGATCTCCTATTAGTCAAAGTCCAGCGTTGACCATTATCTACCCCCACTATACCAACTTCGTATATTACAATAAATGAAGGAATATACAATTTGTACAAGATTGTCGTAGATGTTATCTGATTATGATCCACACAACTGACATTGGCAGCCCTTAACTGTTTCTATTTTCTTCCGCTGTCGTGTCCCGTTAGGACATATAAGTTCAACAGTCATTTGGTCCATGCCAGTTGCTGAGCAACACTCACAGAGAGGTTCAAAATAAGGAAACACCGGTTTAAACTTAGTCGCTGATCGGCATGTCCCTCTGCAATACTTAACTTTCACGGCTAAAAGAGAAGTTAAAAAATAGTTTACACGGTTTACGAAACAGCACTGACAGCAGTTGACAAACAAATACAAGAAAAAGGACCCGCACACATTTGAAAGCAGATATACAAAGGCTGAATGTGATTAGCGGATGCGAGAAGGGACCATCATAGCCTACCATGCCAATGATCTCGATCATTTCGATTGCGTAGTTACACCCGCGCGTACATGGTAAAGCTTTTGGTCGGGACGCCACTAAGAAGCATCTAACATCAATAAGTATAAACAATACTCCTCGTCGAATTGGAAGGAATGATGATAAAGAAAATAAGTTTGGTTATAATTATGGCTAAACAGCTTGTTACCGCAAAAATAGGATTATCATTTACTTGACAGAAAGTCATAACAAACTGCTATGAACTTCTTTATATAGATTGTTATATCGTGATGTCCATTTGCTGTCCTCCGTTAAGCGATAACCTAGTTTTAAAAATTTTGAATTTTAATAACAAATTGGCGAGTTGTCTGAGCATAAAGAGATCATTGCAAATTGTTGTTCTCCGTTAAACACATAATGATTTGACGCTATAAAGCTCAGTATGACTTTTACTACGAGAATCTGGCAATTTAATGTTATTAGCAACGCAAGTATGATAAAGTGTCTGTATCCTATAAAAAACATTTGCATTCTTGCTAGTGCAATGCGGATTCAGAAAATTATATCTGGAGCAAAGCGTTTTGTTCAACTGCAAAGCCACAATTTTAGCAATACCCAACTAAAGTAACGCGCTGGAAATTCTCCAACCGTCCTACTTTTTAATCCAAATAGGAACCACTTGACATTTTCACCTAGTATGGCATTGATACAAGACCAAAAAACTTCGTCGTAACTTTTGAAGATTTTGTGGTATACATTTTATCAAGAAGACGAACAGCCTCTACGTTCAGTGTGACATTAAGGATAAATGCCCCTTCTGATGAGCCGTTCCCAAGCGCCCTTCTTCAAGGAGGTCAAAAAAAGAGACACGACTCGACACACCAATAGCAACGCCTCGGCAGCTGGTTCCAATATACTCAACAACGAGAACAACACTGCTTATTTTATTAATAAAGAACTACAGTGCAGCTGCTGAAATTGTCAATTTTTCAGAACCACGCCTCGTGTTATTTCCTGTTGGAACTAAGACCGCTTGCACAAGTCAAGTGCCCTTCTACTTACCATACAACACCTACTTCTGCTCATAAAATACTATTGAAGATAACTAAATATAAGTAGGAAATTGGTTGCTATGCTATATTTGCATTTAGAACTCAGCGTGCACGTTATTTTAGACCGAATTGCTTTCGTGCCTGCTCAAGAGAGGTGGCAATGTCGTGGTCTACCATTATCATGTTTTAATGAACAGGTACAAAGGAATTACCAAGTGACTTTTTAAAAAGAAGGTGGAGAGTAGCATAAGAAAAAGAAAGCAGGCAACAAAAAGGTAAAGTAGAGCAAAGTTAAGCAAGTCAAAAACATTGAAGAAGGCCCGAAAAAGATAGAGTAGAGTAAGATAAAGTATAGCACACGACGATGAGGAAAAGTAAGGTAGGCTTATGGAGGGAAAGGCAAGCCAACTAAAGGTAAAGTTGGGAAGCGTTAAGCAAAGAAGAAATATTGAGGAAGGCTAGAACAAAGTATAGCAGAGTACGATAAAGTAGTACACCACGAAGAAGTAAAGTAAGGTAGACTTATGGGCGAAAAGAAAGTCAAAGAAAAGTAAACGTGGGAAGAGTTAAGCAAAGAAGAAATATTGAGGAAGGCTAGAACAAGGTACTGCGGAGTATGATAAACAATAGTACACCACAATGAGGTATAGTAACGTAGATTTACGGAGGGCATCGCAGGCCACACAAAGGTCAAGTGGAACAAAGTTAAGAACAGAGAAAACAATGCGGAAGGCTAGACGTAGCGTATCATAAAGACCAATGCACATCAACGAGGAATAGTAAGTAGATTTGAGGACGGCTAAGCAGGCAACAAAAAGGTAAAGTAGAGCACGGTTTAGCAGTATAAAATTCCGAAACACGCGTATTAGCGCTAAGGAGGCTAAGCAAACCAAAGAAATATAAACTCGGGAAGAACTAAGGAAAGAGTAAACAATGCGGAAGGCTAGAACAAGGTATAGTAGCGTATCATAAAGACCAATACACATCAACGAGGTATAGTAAGTAGATTTAAGGAGGACAAAGCTTGTAACAAAAGGGTAAAGTAGAGTACGGTTCAGCAGTATAAAGTTCTGAAGCACGCGTAGTAGCGCTAAGCAAGCCAAAGAAAGGTAACGTTGGGAACAGTTAAGGAATGAGAGTATATTGAGGTATATAGGTAGATTTAAAGGTGGCAAAGCAGGTAAGAAAAGGGTAAAATAGGAAAGAGTACGTCGAAGGTCAAAATACTGATGGAGACTGAAGTAGGTGCTGTGCTAACCTTAATATGCTTCATCATATTTGAACTTGTCCTTCACTATCTGAATGTTGTGTAGTAGACGCATACTTTTCTACTTTACGTTCATGTATGGTACTCTCATTTCTCCAGCTGGTTTACTCCTATCATTTCGTTTAAAGGGTACAGGTTAATGTACACAATAAATGTATCTTAAGCGGATAAAAAGCAACCAACTGCCTACAATGACCGTTCCACCTTTTGGACATAAGGACTGTGAACAATAAAAGTTCAATATCAGTCCACATATTTAAACGATTAAGCCAGACAAGCAAATATTTTTAGGCACGGTTTATAGTTCAAAACGTATTACATTGGTAATGTACAACATTTCTTGATAAATTGTTTTTGTGTTAGTGATACTAGGAAAAAGTGTCAGGCCCAACAAGAGGTCGTATTTCAATCTATGATTAGGAAAAAGAATGAAACAACGAAGCGGGTATGCTGAATCTTCGTATATCCTTTTAGAAATGGATTAAATAACAGATTATATTGACGGCAGCTAAAATTAACAACTTTGTAGACACTTCACTTGTTTTCAGAATAGCTAAATTTTGATTAAAAATTTGTCATTTTATGCTTGGCTATTCTGACGATTATAATAATTTGAGTTTCAGATCGTCCATGTTTATTTTTCTCAGAAAAAGGTGTATTGCCTTAAATTCTATATACATATATTTTTCGAACTCCAGATTATTGACCTCAAAAATTTCATTGTCTCCATTTGTGTGGTTTGATACGGTGAACAGACTGATATTATCTATGCTCATGAACAATGTAAACATATCATCATCATTCATCATTTACATTTTAACATCGCTTTTCCACGCTGGCGTGGGTTGGACGGGGTTTTACAATGGCTCTCTTCCACTCCAATCTGTCCTGTGCCAGGGCAGGATCAAGACCCAGCTGCTTTAGGTCATCATGGACAACCTGTATCCATGTCTTACGGGGATACAAAAATAACATAGAGGAATACACAAATTCTTAATCAAAATTTATAAAGTTTGAATACTCGATGTTTGTTGTACATTTTGTGTCTTGTGCTAGCAATGTTTTAGTGAACAATGTTTTAGTGAATTGACATCATACTCGTACTCTCTGTCAGATAAATTACACAATTAATAATCGTTTACCTAAGGACGGCATGCCTTACACACACACCGTATTTCCTTGAAAGAACGTCTTCCTTTGAAAGAACGTCTTCCTTTGACAGAGCGTCCTCCCTCTTATCAACGCCTCCCCTAAAGAACTATTTTCTCCCCTTTGATGACGATGTGCCAACGATAATGAAGAGAATGAACAGACAAACCCAACGACTCAAATAAAACATGTTGAAACTTATGAAACATAAAGAACACTAGTCAGAAGCCTGGCTATAGGCATATTTTCTAAAATCTAATTGGATAAATAGTTCCTTTCGTTTCTTGATTCTGCTGGTAGTATAACGGTAGTTTTTTCATGTTTTGTGTGCGCCGTGTATCGAGCTGGGATAACCAAGCCGACTTCGCACTTTCGTTTACCAGCGACTTGGGAGTTGATTGACCTGTCTTATTGCTAGTTCGTTAATTGGCTACACACAAGTTTTGGGAAATATTGTTTCTGTACGTCTACGTATTAAAATTAGCGCCCTCTAAAAACGCAGATTTGTAAATGAGCGCTTCCTCGAATCAGCGCCTCCCCTCAAAGACTGGCTTGCATATGAGCGCCCCGGGTGCTCTTTCGAGGAAATACGGTATACTCTTTGTACATTGTTTACTATTTTGATGCCTCTGGCTGAAGTCATGGGTCGCTATGGTAGCGTTCACTCGCGAGCAACAGTTCAGTGAATTAGAAACGACAGTCTATGAGAACTGTTTGCAAGACGACGAATAGGCACAGCACAATGCTTCTGTTGTAACTACTTTAGAATCCAACTTGCAGTTATTTTAATTCTTCTGCCACACAAATTAATTCTAATGTAAAGTAAAATTGCAAAAAATTACATTGATATGATGAAGCTTTTTTCTAAACTGTATACATACATTCGAGACACATCTACAAAAATGAGATGTAAGTCACTTTGACCCTATTTGTGATGCCAGAGAAACTCGACCAAGGTGAAAATGTACGAGTGTAACTTTCTGTAGTCATCTCTGACGATATTGCGTAAACAGAGGGTGTCGGTAGCCATGATAGTTACCAATACCTTGGAATAAAAAACCACGCCTACAATAAGAAAACCTATTAACTGATATTTTGGAACATTACAAGTACAAAAATTTTGAATTGGGATTGGGCAGTTTAACTTTACAACGAGGCTTATGATTTTGAAACTTTTACTAGTTATGGTGTTGCAAATATCTTAATATTTATAAAATCTTGTTACACACATCAATAAGTACAGAGATAGTCCGGTGCAAGATTTAAATGCAGTGTGGATAGAGTGCGGTCTCTTTCTTAAAACTTATTTCTGTAGGATAACAAGTTAAAAAAATCGACTTACCAAGACTTTTGCAACCGCTCTTGTCATCTTTAACATCAATAAGAACGTCACTTGGTCCACAAGAAACACCCATTCCTGACCAAGGTGATCCTTGGCAATTGAAAATGGTCAGACCAAGAATAAATGCACAAAGAATAAACGGCTTGACGGCAAACATTTGTCCTTCGCTTTAGCTGTGTACCTTCAAGGCTCTGGATTATCAGACAAAGTGAGAGGAAAAGTGTAAGAAAAGAGACAAAAACTGTGACTAACTTGAGATAAATAAAACAGTAACTTCTCAATAAACCACCCACATCAAGCAGGTTGTCATGATACGGAACAATGACGACAAATTGATCACGACCTGAAGTAGTGTCTATGCTCACGTAACAACTGCAGATGACCATGCTGCTATACTCGCGTCTCTGAGCCCTTGTCTGTATAAGCTTAAGAAATGAAAATTTGCTTTGTAAACTCAATCTTCACATCCGAAAATTAAAGGATGAAGATTAGATTACACAACCATATAGAATAAAAATAATTGAAGTAAATCCTTTTATCAAGCATAATCGACATTTAATCTCCGGTCTATAAACATAACGTGTTTAAAAGCCCATACCAAAAATGAACACTTATGAAAGGGATAAAGGATCGAGAAACACAATGTAAGACAGAGGTATGCAACCCTGTCTCGTCACACAATATATACACTTTAGTTGAATACGCAGTTAGTATTCCAACTTTCAACGCTTGGATACGTTAAAATGTTAGTCCGTATTATTACACTTCGACACATGTTTAGAAACCCTTTGCTTTCTTTGAGCGGTGAAGAATTTATGCAGCTGCAGATAACGTACTTTGTTACGACTGGCTCACTTTGAGAAGAAAATACCACGCAGATGTGTCAACCTCCGGTGTTTCTAAAAGTGTCTTTGTTAGAGCGAATCTTATGGCTGTGCTGAATTTAATCATTCGCTGGGGAAACTGTGTACCTGTAATGTCCTCCTCACTCCAACTTGTTCGATCAGCCTTCTCCATAGGATTACGTACATGCAATAACCACCACAGCAGAGTAGCTTACAATAGAACACTTTTCTCAACTATAAAGCACTAGTTTATTATGTACACTTGCACCACTCAGTAGGGTATCTACACTTAAGAAAGTATGAGCCCACGTTACCATGAATGGGGAGCCAGTAGGCACCTTCGCTCTGTTCCTGCCACTGCGAAACATATTGCTACGAGATAAAGTTAAAAATCATAAGATAACCGGGGGGATACACTCTGTTAAATGCCTTTGTTGTCTGCTGTAAGGACACATCCTTTGTGTTACTAAACTTCAATCTATTCACACCCAACTCATGGTGACTCTTCTGTTAAGATGATTTCATCCATGACTATTGCGTGTGCAGTCGAGAGCAAACGAAAAGGACTCGACAAAACTGCAAGCGTGTCGGGCGTGTCCAAGCACTTATATACATTAGGATCATACTGAGGGTCTGTAATAAGACTTGTAAAGAAAATACAAATAGTTTTCAAAGACGTGAGTAATAGGAAAGGGAAGGTCCTTTGTATACAACTAGCACTGACAGAGCCACTGAAGTGTTTTTAGAATACTTAAACTACTTGATTTAACAGGGCACTGACGATCTAAATGTATGATTACAAAAATAGCACACAAGAACAATACAGTACCCCCCTTACCTGTCACATGGATGCGTAACGGTTATAGTAGCACAAGGCAACAAGGACTTACTTACATATTTCTCTCGGCAATTTATACTTATTGAACCCCTATAGAAACAAGATTGATCGGATCCTCGAGAAGGTATGTGTAATTTTGTTAATCATTATCTTTATGAAGAATATAACGAAATTAATTTACTTGCATGAACTCTGACGTTTAATAATACAGTGCTCATTTACGCCTTTGAGCTTAACAGTGTATTGGCTATATAATTAAGCTTACGACTTAAAATCAAATATTTAAAGTGACCTAAATTGCAAAATTTACGAATTGTATTTGGCGTAAAGGACCATACGTTCATGCACGGCAATAAAAATGACACGAGATCATCCTGTAACAGGTCAATATGACAACGTTTATTAGACACATCTCTAGTACATCAGCAACAGGTACGAGTATTTCTAATAACGTACTATAATCTTTTATCGACGCAATGTACTTAGATATCGTTTTAAAGCTTTAATTCTTAATCAAAGCAGAATAGAGTCAGATTGCAACAGACCACGAACTAGATTTGTAGATCTGTACATGTAATTAGCAATTTTCAGAAGATTATTGATAATTATTTTCTGCTTAATGCTTGAAACAACTTGCATTTTCAACACAGTACATCATTGGCAGGCAACAAATGAAAGTATGCTAGAATCAATGCTAGAAAGGATGCTAGAGCACGGAGCAATGTTTTGGAAATAATTTTCTGCATTTGTTTGGCAACAGATCTTTCTACTTATTTTCAGTTTATTACCGCAACCACAAATGTGTCCAAATACTGCACTATATCTCTATATACTATATACTATATCACTTAGCGTTATTAACATGAAATTTAACGCATACATTTAACGCAAATCCCGCAAAATCACACTGATAAAGTCATCTCAGCTTGTAGTTTTAGAAAATGTTTTGAAAAATACAGGAAAGGGCAGATACCTGCCACGAATTTCAAAATAATTTTCAAGACAACTTCTGAATTTGCTCACGTGCAACATTGAGATTATATGCCGGTTTTCTAATTATAACGTGAATTAAATCTAAGTTAAGCAGAGTTTAAAATGTCTTTGTTTTTACGATGGTCAAGGATTTAATGACCAATTTTGCAAGGCACTTTTCTACACAGCATTACACAGCCTCTTATAGAAACTTCATAACAAAGTAGCTTGTATGTAGTCAGTCCATTTAAGAGTGATCTTTTTCTTTTACTGATATCTGCAACACTTTTTTATTTCAATTTTTTATTCCGCGCTCTTTAATGCACAAATGTTAAGCGTTAAGCGTTTGTTAAGCGTTTGCTCTTCATATACTCTAACAAACAGACAATGATTTTACACAAAAACACAATCATCAAATGGGATGAATTTTGCATGGCCATCAAATGAGGTGTGTCAGAGATACCCTGAACTGTGCTTCCAAACAAAGATGAGCAAGCTTCAGAATGTTTAATAAGTTGAACGATTCACAAAAGAAATGTCAACTCCAAATGAGAAAACTTGTTTCCAAGGCAATTTGACCTACATTTCCATAACAGCTTTTCCATATTTCTTATGTCATTAGTTAATTCGCTTTATGTTGTCTTGGCAATAAATTTGGACACGTGTTTTAAAAGAAGATGCGATTGGTTCACTTTTAACGTAATGGAGGCATTTAACTTATTATTAAGTTCCTACTATCATTGTTACCATAATCAACATTATCATAAGTTATTATTGTTATTATTATTATTATTATTATTATTATTATTATTATTATTATTACTATTATTATAAGTAACAGCAGACGTAGTAATGATAGTAACAATGTAAACTCTATGTATTTCTTTACGACATTAAAATACAGTTGCAGGCCTCAATTTACAAGTAACTTGGAACTGAATATGTGAATCTTTCACATAGAAAGATGTTTCTGAAAATGACGATTACTTTGCTCAAAATTTCATTAGATCTGGATGTGTCGATTCTTTATTTCTTAAAGAAAGACGAAATAAGTAGTTCTGATGGCAATATTCACAATTTTTTTTGACGATGCAGTTCTGTTGTATCCTTAATACTTTAATATGTTGATCAAATCTTTTGACCAAATAACCCAAGAGTGCTATTCGAAAGGTTAATGAATTTGACTTGATCGTGCTGACTTGCCAGCTCTTTAATCAGGTTATCATACTTACATCTGCTGCTTACAAAAAGAGTTATCCTGCAGATTGGATTCAAAGCCAACAGTCAGTTCCAGGATGTGTATGCATTTACTAGATAATATTAAAAGAAGGTCAGGACATTATTCGTGCTCAGTTATGACTGAGGGACTGAAGTACCCAGAAAGATTAGCATAGATAATTGAGTTCTTCACAGATTCCAAAGTAGAAGTAATGAAAGTTAGGACAGAGTCGTGGCGCCATATATAGCGACTCTGCTTAAGCTACACTTTGCATCCGGAAACTAAGGAAGTTACTCACGCCTTAAGCAAAGAGAAAAATCGGCAGTAAATGAAATACCCCCATTCAAAGAGATACGTTTTTGCTGGCGAAGTGTTGTTGATATAGCGAAAAGTGAAATTAAATACGGGTATTGAGTGGACGGCCAAAGAAAGTTACGTGTACATAAAGAGTAATTAGTCACATCTAAAAAGGAAGTCTGTCCTCATGCTCTGTACGAAATGCTTTAAGGACAACCTTTGTCTTCATATGGACATCATACTGAATATTTGAGAAAGATGATGTGGATTTTCATAGCTGTTTTATGTCCCCATTTGGAGATGTTCTTAGGGCATTACGAGACACTGTCTGGCACTGGCAACATTTGATAGAAGGCAGATAGAGGTTTAAGCCAAATTTGTTTCAAGAAAGAAAGATGTTGCTAAGAGTTCCAGAGGTTTGGTATTTCAAGCCATTTGTCGGGGTAATCAGAGACTACATTATCGAGGTGCTCAAATACCCACGTTTTAAAGAGGTCAGAAACCGTTAGATGCCAGGATAACTTTGCGACCAGATAGCGATGATAAAGCAATACCTTATTTTAAGGATGTAAGGGAAGAAGATCAATTTTTGATGTAGTATTATTGTCACTGTTAGTGAGCTGCGATTTTTGGACCTGATTATACATTTCGAAGTCAAAATGATGACCCAACTAACGAAAAGATTCTCCCTGTTGTACAGTTGGGATTGGCTTAATATTGAGAAAGAACTTCTGATGAAATTGTACAGATCCTGTTATAGCAGCTTTTATGCCAAATGTCACACATTTGTCCACTCTAATGATCATTTCAGCCCATTCACGCCATATGGAAAAGCGATTTAGAAGTAACTGGTTTTCATATTCTTGCCCACTGATAACTGCTGGATCATCTGCAAACAGGAAGATGTTTTGATTAATATCTATTTGTGGCCCCTTGATGCAATATTCAAAACATATACACTTAGGTAATGTCTGTTCATAGAGTCACGAGATTCTATATTTAGACATGATGTAATTGTAAACCTAGATATGACATATGTTACATAAATAGATGTACATAAATAATGACTCATGATGACTAACCAAAATCATATATGAATATAAATATACTGAGATTGTAATCAAAATCAGTTGGAGTGGAGAAACAGGAGTTTGTAGTAGCAGCAGCAGCAGCAGCAGTAGTAGTAGTAGTAGTAGTAGTAATAGCAGTAGTAGTAGTAGCAGTAGTAGTAGTAACAATGGTAGCAGTGGTAATAGTTACAAATACAACTAATAAAGTTAAATAAACAGTACTATTAGACACAGCTGTAGCATCATCTCTTTAGTCAGATACGATATTGTACCTGGAACAAATTATCATTAAAAAGCTAATAGCACCTGGAATAGCGCTTTAGAGTGAAATCGTACAATAACAATAGTTAAATTTGGTGGTAAAGTAGAGTCACTGTCGAAAACAAGCATTATTATAAAAGGAAGACAGATGGAAATTATAACAGGTATTTAGCAAGATTTCGTTCAAGTGAAAATGGAGTAGAATTTTATTGCGATCTTTTAGTTCTTAATGACATTGAGTACAAGTTGCGCTTTCTCTGTTTATCACTTCGAAACAAAACAATGACACTCTCTTGGATATATGTTAGTTAACGGTAATTCATTAACTTTGCTAATTGCTACAACAAAGCCTCTATGTTTTCACAGTTATGATGGCTTTGCCGCATCATCTGCAACATCGAATCAACTCATTCCTTCAACTGATTCCTTTAGCCATCCTTGTCCGCCTGCAAGAGCTTCGTCATTATGGTGCTTCGCTTCTGCTTCCATCTGTTCACTATTGTAATGCTAGCAGAAATACGGTTCAAATAACTTGAAGTCCTTTAAATTTGTTTACGGGCGCGAAACTCAAAGTTATCGTATTCCCTAGACTTGAATTTCCCCAAAGATAACATTTTAGCTTACCAGCTGTTCAGCTAAGTACGGTTAGAATGAGCAGGTGTATTGTATAGGTGCATTGTGCAGTATGATAGTTTTGGTATCATGCAGCCTACACGGTCCAACGTGTATGAAACAAATCGGTAGGACCTTCAGTATACGGTAACTAGCCACCAATCCACACTTACAGTGCAGTTACTGCCTTGCACTATAAGGAGTAACACCTATGCTGTATTACTAGGCCCCCAAAATAGAGATAAAAACACCAAGTCAAATGTCAGAAAGGAACTATTTGCGATGGTATGAGTGCAAATTGAATAACGGACTACCTATGAAGTGTGCAAGTACACATTGCAAACGATTATTAAGAGAGCAATAGTTTCCCAAATACTAAGTCATTTTAAACTTTTACAGCCTAGAGCTGGTGTTTGCCGACAAACATAGGTCTTTTTGGATATTGACGGTTACACCAAGCACTAAGGAAGTATTCTGGGTAGTATTATCTAGGGTTGCGTTAACATATGATATTTACCTCTCATGGAGATTCGAAGATTATGTCAAAATGCAGTGCAGTACAAGCTGAGAAAGGTATCAACGCAAACTTTAAATGTCCATGAGGTACATAATGAAATAAAAAATAACAAGCAAAAATGCCGGGGGAAGGTGCTTGTACGCATTTTTGAAATTTCTCATACCCACAATGGAGAGCCAAACACTACGTTATACCAACTGCAATTGTAACCAAGTGTCCAGCACTTGCTTTGTCTTAAAGTCCAGGAACTCACAATATACTGTACAGTCAAATCGAATTTCTGACTCCGAGAGAACGATTTCTAGTAATAAGTTTGGCAAAGTATTAAAGTGTACCTAGCCCACAATGAAATCCAGACAGTAAATTTAAAACCATAGAGAAAAACTACAGGAGAGGGAGCGTTGCGTCATTACCATAAGCATATTTGTGAGGATATGCTTCAGTTACAAAATACAACAAAATGAATTAATTCCGTAATAGATTTAACAATGGACAGTAAACCTTCATATCAACCTTTAGTTTACCGGAAGTAGATTTTAGCGCACAACAGTGTTACGTACCTAACCTAACCAGACTGAGTGACCCTTCTTCCACAAGGAAGTAATTTATGTTGCCCAACATAATCTTACATGGCGACAGACGTGTGATAGGGGTAGTGGTTTGAATATTTACACTAGACATCGAGTATCTACGCAATTTTAACATCATGGCTACAGGATTTATTTTACCATCTCCTTCATCCGTTGAAATTCACAACGCTAACACCGCAGAGAGAAATAAGTTCTTGCTTGAATGGAATTATTTTTGACTTGTGGCCAGGCTAAATAACGAAGACAAAACATCCAAATATCGACATTGTTGACAGTCATCAGGGAACAAGCTCGCGATCTATTTTCACCATTTTAGTTTACCACTGAAGAGGACAGACATGAAATCTAGCCACTGTTGACGAAATTTGGCGAATACTGCGTGCCTTGTCGGAACAGTCCTTCGGAAGGTTATTTGTTTAATGAGCAAGTACAAGAGCACGGCGAGCCTTACCAACTGACAAAAATTGCTGACGGCTCCGAGTTTGACAAGATTATGCTGAACGAATTTGTTCGTGATCACCTCATATTCGGCATACATGATAACAAGGTCAAAGAGCACCTGCTGTCAAAACTAACTCTTTCAAAAAACTGACGAGATTTGTAAGCATCAGAAAGCAAGCAGAAAGAAATGAAAGTCATTTGAAACAAACCCAATTTGCCTATAAATGCTGTTAGTAAAGAAACATTTTAGCCAAAAAAAAGAAAAGAGCATCACAAAAGAAAGCAAAGATTGTGGGAATTGTGACCAGTGGCTAGAAAAGAAAAATGTCCAGTCTGTCTGAAGGCGTGCCAGAAGTGTAGAAAATATCTCACTGGGCCCAGAAGTGGTGTGGCAGCGAATGTGACAGCCGAGTAAAAACAACAATTGAAAATTGAAGATTTGAGTGAAGATGAGTGTTTTAGTGTGATGTGATCAGAACTAGATGACTCACAACCTATCAGTCTCAAGCTCCAGTCTAGAACCTATTTCAGAATTGCCTGCTTTTGACTTAGATATTGGAAACCGACTTCATCAACACCTTGAACACCTTGGTTCAATGAAGTTGATTCAAACTAGATGTGCAAAACGGGTTCCAACACCTTTCAATACCCCTTTTGACTATTAAAAGTGGCATGTCTTTTGGAATCAGCTCTGACCCAGAAATGTTTCAGCACAAGATGTATGAACCGATGGAGCAGCTCACGCGAATACAAGTCGCTGCAGCGCTGCTAATGATTGTAGGTAACTACAGCAACAAGCCAAGGAGGCCAAGTGCTACTATGAGAACACAATAATGGCATTCCTGGAACCCTGCAGAGAGCGGAATGTCACCCGGAACATTGATAAATTGACTCTATATGAGAGAGGTGCTCGAATCGGGTATGTGGCCTCTGACAAAGGACTTTGCGTTCACCCTGCTACCTTGAGGGTCACCACCTACTAATAAAGCTGCAGTACAGAAACTGCTGGGTCTAGTGCAATACCTTAGCGAAATATTGCCACGCCGGTCAGATATCACCAAGCCATTGCATGAATGGGCACAGAATGACATACAGGGGTTCTGGGAGGATGCCTAGTAGGCATTGCTGGAGGCTGTAAAGAAAGTAATCACAGAAGACCCAGTTCTTCGCTGTTACAACATAGTGGTGGAGGTCGCCAACCATACTTTGTGGCTTTAGGAAAAGATATTGTTGGCAACATGCTTTGTTCAACCTTATTGAAAAGTGCAAAAAAGTTCAAGTTCTCGACAGAGACGAGTTTGCAGATGTAATTTTAATGAACCTGTCCAAAGTTTTTTATTGTGTACGCTATAAGCGATTAATTGCAAAATTGCGCGCATATGGACCAGCCAAGAAGCCTCATATCTGGCTATTGATCAGATAAAAAGCACAAGGTTAAAGTAGAGAATGAGTACAGCAAATGGATGAATTTAGGTGTTGGAGTACCCCAGAGGTTGTTTCTAGCTCCTCCATTATTTAATATTTAAATCAGCGACATTTTAACTTTGTCGAGTACAATAAACATCTATGTACGTGACCTTGACACTGATGTTATAACAAATAGACTAGAACCTCATAGAGCAACTTGTATATCAGATATTTTGCTATGTTCAAACGAATCTAGATACCACCACATGCCATTTGGTAACGTAAATAATAAAAACACTATCAATATTAATGAGATAATTATAAACAAAATCAAGTTGTTAGGTTGCTTGGTATCACTCTTGATAAAATACTTTAATTTTTTAAAGGCATGAAAGGGCTCTCTGAGTCATGTGTAATGGTTGTGATTCAGATTTTAACAAATTACTGGTAATTCCATTACTATGCATCAACACAAACTCTGGTTGCTCGTGTAAGAAATTGCAAAACAAAAAAATGAGCTTAATACCTCCTCCATGGCGGAAGGACGGAGAGTTGGTAATTACTCTATCAGAACAAAAATCTAGATTTGCCAATGGCAACGACTGCTACATATGGCAAGGTTAATGTATATGTAATGGGTATCACTATGAAATGACTCTGGTACACTTCCTGAGATTAGGAAAAAGCTTAGAAAACTAGAGTGGTAAATCTGGCAACTATTGATTTCGAACATTTCATACTAACTTAAGATTCACTTTTGAGTATATTTTTCTGTAATTAATGAGGCAATAGCTTGTAAATTAATCGTGTTTATTAAAATAGCTATTACCCTTTATGTATTTGTAAGACACCGTGTTTTTTAAGTTGGCGTGTATTGACTGTATACTAGTGTTATAAATCCAACATAGCAAAATTGAGTAATGAAAAGTAGCTAGAAGTACTCTGAGAGCACAAACATCCGGAAACCAAGTATCATCATTTAAACAACATGGGCTTTCCCCACGATGATTTCCTTGCTAGTCATGACGATATCGTTACAAAATATCGCAACTGGGTTATCGCTAGTTGTCTGTTCACTAGCACTATGAAGGATTCATTATGGAAAACTTGATCCAGAATCCAGCAATTTAGTCAGATCATCCCCATAAATTAATCATTTGTTCGTCAAATTCAGTTATCTTGCTAGTGAACAGACACACAAGCAACCCCTCCCCGCCCCCAATTTACCAATTTAATAAGCGCATAATCCAAATCCTGATTATTGATAGAATACAGTCCACAACGTCTTGCATGATGTATTATCTAGACACCTAACAATAGTAAGCACACAATAGAGACCCACATCATGGTCAGAATGCAGTGCACGATTTCGTAGATGATGTGTTAGCGCAGACACCTCATCTCTAGTCAGCGCACAACGGAAACGTAGATAATAGGTAAAACGTTTTAGCCAAGGCCTCCTACCTCCGTTAAGCGCACAACGGAGGCCCTGATCATGCTTAGAATGCAGTTCACGACGTCCTTGATGATGCTTTAGCTAAGACCTCCTACGTCCAGTAAGCGCACAATGGAGACCCGTATCAGGATTAGAATGTTGTGCATGACTTATTGAATGATGTTTTAGCTAAGACCTCCTACCGCCAGTAAGTGCACAATGGAGGCCCTCATCAAGCTTAGAATGTAGTGCAGGACGTTTTAGCCAAGATTTTCTCCCTCCCATAAGCGCACAAAGGAGACCCAGATTATGGTTAAAACTTAGTGTAGAAGGTCCTATATGATGTTTTTGCTGAGACCTCCTACTTACCACGGATCAACGGTAAGAATGCAGTGCACGACGTGGTGGGTGATATTTTAATCCACTAAGCGCACAATGTTGACCCAGATCATAGTTGGACAATAGTTCACGACCTGTTTGATGCTGTCCTGTCCAAAACGTCCAGTTAGGGCACAACTGATCCGCTTGAGGTCTTGGACGATGTTTTAGCATAGACCTCTTACTTAGGGTAAGTGCACAATGGAGACCCAGGTCATGGTTAGAATGTAGTGCACGACGTCGTGAATGATGTTTAAGGCAAGACTCCTACCTTGAGTAAGCGCACAATGGAGATTCAGGCCATGGTTAGAGTGCAGTGCACGACGTCTTGGATGATGTTCTAGCTAAGACGTCCTTCTTCCAGTAAACGCACAATCAAGACCCTAATCATGGTTAAGCTCTAGTGCATGATGTCTTGAATGATGTTTTAAGCAAGATCTCCTACATCCAGTAGGCACACAATGGAGGCCTTGATCATGCTCAAAATGTATTGCACGACGTCTCTGATGATGTTTTAGCCAAGTACTCCTACGTCCAGTAACCGCACATTGGAAACCCAGATCATGGTTGGCCAATAGTAAACGACCTCGTGGATGATATCCTATTCAAGACACAAAACGTCCAGTTAGGAAACAATTGAGCCACGGATCATAGCTCAGAGTGCAGAGTGCAGTGCACGACATGTTAAATGATGTTTTAGCAGAGACCTCGTACTTATAGTACGTGCACAATGAAGACCAAGATTATGGTTAGAAGGTTGTGCACGACGTCTTTAATGATGTTTAAGGCAAAATCTCCTACCTTTAGGAAGCTCAGAGTGGAGACCCATGTCATGTTTAGATGGTCGTGCACAAGGTATTGGATGACATTTTAGCAAGGACCTCCTACTTCCAGTAAGCGCACAACTGTGACCGGATCAGGATCAGAATGTAGTGCATGACGTATTGGTTGATGTTTTAGTCAAGTCCTGCTATCTCCAGTAATTCACAATGGAGTCCCAGATTATGGTTAGAATGTAGTGCACGACGAGTTGGATAACCTATTCGCCAAGACCACCGAGCTACATTACGCGAATAATGGAGACCCGGATCAGAGTTTTAATGTACTGCACGCCTTATTGGATGAAGTGTTACCCAAGACTTCCTCACTCCAACAAGCGCACAATGGAGACCCAGATAATGGTTAGAATTAGGTGTCGGAGGTCTTTTATGATGTATATGTAAGACCTCCCACTTACAGTCAGCGCACAAGTGAGCCTCGGATCATAGGTAAGAATGCTGTGTACGAGGTTTTGGATGATATTTTAGTAAAAACCTCCTATTTACAGTAAGTGCACAAAGGAGACCCAATTCGCGGTTAAGTTGTCCTGCAAGAGAAATTGGGAGATATTTTAGCCAAGACCTCCTACCTTCAGTTAACGCACAATGGAGACCCAGATCATGTTTAGATTGTAGTGCACGACGTGTTGGATGAAGTTTTCGTCGGGACCGCCTACCCGCATTAAGCGCACAGTGGAGATCAAGATCATGGTTAGATTTTTGTGCACGACTTCTTTTATGATGTTTTAGCCAAGACCTGCTACTTCAAGTAAGGGCCCAGTGCTGACAGATCATACATTGTACCACGCCTTGGATGATGTTTTAGCCGAAACCCACTATATCTAATAAGCGCAAAAAGGAGAGCAATATCATGACTAGAAAGTAAGAGACAACGTCTTGGAAGATGTGTTAGCCAAGACCTCTTGTAAGGAGAATGCGCACATTGGAGATCCAGGTCATAGTTTATAATGCACTCCAATCCGTTTGGATGATGTTTTAGTCAAGACCTTCTACCTCCAGTAAAGGACAAGATCATGGTTAGGGTGTAGTCCACGACGTCTTGGATGATGTTTTGGTCAAGATCTCCTACCTCCAGTAAGCGCACAATGGAGAGCAAGATCATGCTAAGAAGGTAGTGCATAACGTTGTGGAAGATGTTTAAGCCAAATTCTCCTACACCCATTAATCGCATAATGGAGGCCCAGATCATGGTTAAGTTGTAGCGTAACACTTCTTGGGTTATGTTCTAGCCTTAAGTAAGCGCAAAAATGGAGGCCTTAGTTATGGCTAGAATGTAGTAAACGATGTCATGGATGCTCTGTGAAGACTGTGCAGAACAAATTGCTGCTATGGACAATGGTGAACCAGCTGAAAATGAACGAAGGTGGGTCAGTTAAAGAACATTTACGTGTATTGAAAGAACTTTATGATCGTTAAGCTATGCTAGAAGACCATATTGCTGAAAGACCAGGTGATTTATCTGTTAGCCAGCCTTCCACCAAGTTACAATGTGGTTGGGTCTGTGTTACTGGCACGGACTCCAGGGATCACATGGACTGATGCACAGCGAGCATTAATTTTGGAAGAACAGCAGAGGGCACAGCAGTCAACGAACAAGACGCCAAGCAGTGTTAAAGATATTGGTGAAAGAATAGTCCAGGGAGCATTGCGAGCTGGTTTAACCTGTTATAAATGTCATCAACTGGGACATTTTAAACGAGATTGCCCAGAACTACGTGGATCTATTGGCAAGAGAAACAGTAATCACATCAGTAACCGAAGACAAGATAGCGGTTGGCGTGGAAATGGTGGCAGACGAGGTGGAGGTTTCAGAGGCCAAGCACGTGGTGGAGGCAGAGTGCACGGTGCACAGGGGGTCGAGTCACAGGATGATAACGAGTATGCAGATGTCAATTTCAGGGCCAAAAACACAGTGGTTTATTTAAACTTTGTTTGATTTACTCCAGTGCATTGCGACACATGACCAACCAAAAGAATTGCCTCAGTGATTATCAAGAGTTTACGCTGAAAGAGCCAGTTACGTTGGGCGACAGATAAACTGTTGAAGCAATTGGTAAAGGTAACATTAAGCTGCAGCTAGACTCTGGGATGACAGGAACAATTAAGGGCATACTTTATGTGCCGAAATTGTCCTTAGTGTTGGAGCAGCAGCTGACCATGACCTGACAGTGGAATTTCATCATGGCAAGTGTTGGTTCAAGACTTCAAATGAGCAAACTGTGGCTACAGGAACATGATTAAACTCGATGTACCAGTTGGATTCCAACTTTGGTGATGACACGCCAATGGCAGGGTGTGAAACAAACTGAAACTGTGGCATCACATCAGGGACATATGAATCTGGCAAGTCTCAAGCACATGGTGGATGCTGGATTGGTGAATGGGATTACGATTGACAAGGACAACAAGCTTGGATTCTGTCAAGCATGTCTTGAGGGAAAGAAGTGCCGAGATGCATTTCCTGTGGGAGAAAGACAGACCACAGAGCGATTGGAGCTGGTGCATAGCGATGTTTGTGTGTCAATGCAGACTCAGTTGATCCTGTTATTTCATTACATTTATTGATGATTATTCACAGTGCATCAAAGTTTATTGCATCCGTTCAAAGGATCAAGTGTTCAAGGATCAAGAAATTTCGTGAATTTGAAGCAGCAGTGACCAAACAGACAGGCAAGAAGATCAAAATGATTCATACTCATGGCGGTGGAGAGTACACATCAGCCAAATTTGAGAACTTTCTAAAACAGAAAGGGACATTTGACAATGCAGACTTCGGTGAAAAGAAGATTCAACAAGACACAGCTTAGCTCGAGCCTGTGGAACCAGTGGGAGAACAAGATAACACACAGAAGGAAGAGACACAGAGTAGCTCAGACAATGAACAGCCAGGTATGTCATGCCAGCCGCAACAGCTAAGACACACACAGAGATCTACTCCTGGAGTACCGCCATTGCGATATGAAAACAAGGTCACTTATAATCACCATTATGCATACCATATGGGTCAGATTGATGAACCGGCAACAATCCAAGAAGCACAGAAAAGCAAATATGCAGAACAGTGGAATAAAGCAACGGATGCCAAGTACAAGTCTCTTATGGAGAATGGAACCTGGGAGCTTGTCCAGTTACCAAAAGGGCAAAAAGCCATTCCTTTTACGTGGGTATTGCGAGTTAAATATGACCAACTCAGTAATGTCTAAAGGTTTACGGGTCGTTTGGTGGCGAAGGGATTTTCACAGAGATACTGCATTGATTACAATGAAACTTATTCTCCAGTTGTGTGATTTAAATCAACTCGACCATTGCTTGCATGGGCTGCATGCAGCGGGACGAACGCACACCAGACGGACGTGACTACAGCATTTCTTAAAGGAAACTTGCTAGAAGAGATTTACACGCAGCAACCCGATGGATACATCTAGCCTGAAAAAGAAAAAATGATTTGCCGGCTGAAGAAGTCACTGTGCGGCCTAAAACAGGTCCCACATTGCTGGAACATCAGATTTGTTAATTTTATGAAGAAAACTAGATTTCACCAAAGTGAAGCGGACTCTTGTGTGTTTGTATGAGGAAAGGACAATAGAATCTGTGTACTTGCCATTATGTCGACAACATAATTCTTCTGACAAAGACAAAAGAAGACATGTTTGCCATCAAGAAACAGCTTAGTGATGCATTTAAAATGGGCATGTGCCAGTTACACTACCTCTTTGGTATCAACATTCAAGTAAAGAACGGGACAGTAACACTAGATCAGTGCCAGTACCTGATAAAGCTATTGGACAAAATTGGACTGCAAGATGCCAAGACTGTCTCAACTCCAATGGATCTGAATGTCAAGCTTGTGAAGGAAGATGGTTACAGTAAATCAGTGGACTCAATTAGCTAACAGTCACTCATTGGCCGTCTCCTGTATGCTGCAATGGGACACGGCCAGACATTGCTCATGCCGTGGGAGTTCCTGGGTGATTTAACCCAGCTGCAATAGACCTTTTCGGTGTTAAGTCACATGGTCCGTTGTCAATGGTAACCATTTGAGGAAGGGGCAAACAATAAAGTCCATAAACAGCGTTTCCTACGGAGCATGGTCTGGTTTTGGTATTATTTTAGTGTTTTTTAGGTCTTGTACCTAGTAAAATGTCGTCTAAATACATGGATAAGTTGAGGGAAGCACAGGGAAAATATTTTCAGGGTCCCTCCGTCTCATAAAATTGCTGCCTTTTAAAATATACTTGCTTTTTCTGGCGATAAAGCGATATTTGTGTACACAAGTCTAAAAACAAAACCTTGACAGACTTTAATCTTTGATGTAAAGTTGCTGGCATCCTGCTCTAGGCACTTGATCTTGGTTGTAATGTACTCCTTTTCTTGCCTCGAGTAGTCAATCTCCATGACTGTCTACTTCAGCTTGAGAGTCAGTGGTACTGTAGTCTACAGCA